>JAAAKE020166446.1:0-11719 GCA_010014785.2 Anisolabis maritima
GTTATGGGTAACTTTTTGCTCTTCTGCAATCCCATACGCTTTCCGTGCGTCGGTCCGCCTGCTTCATCCTGCTTCCTATTTTTTTTAGCGGCGATTAGCGGCTTAGAATTGAAAGAAATCTTATTGGCTGCTGTAAAATAAATAAACCATATGACGTATATCAATTATCTATAGTTCTTGACGCATTTTTCCTCCGCAAGAGAAATGCGCTTTTGGTTTTATTTTGAGCGCACGTCTGACGTTAGTCATAACCCAAAACACTGACCTATTTATTTCGTTGTTACCTTCCTCAATCGACAGGGATGGTCCAGTTGTACATATATATCCATGACTGACTACAAAATAAATAAATAATTTCATTATATGAGTTTAATTAAAAAGTAAGCCAACGCCAATGACAACATTCGATGAAGCGGAATTGGTACAAACCAGAAATATTAAAATATTTTCTAAACTATTAACGTTAACGAAATAAACCATAAATAGAAGAAATTGCTCTATTCAAAATTTTGAATTTTTGTTTGAAAAAAAATTTTATAGGGTTTACTCTTTAAGAAATAGAGGTAATTTTTTTAAATTAGTATTTTGTTTGTAAATGGTTAACTCAAAATCCACTGAACTGATTTTAAAGGGTGTTATTAATAGGAAGAGAATTTTATATTATATACGAGGGTTGCCTTTCATATTTCGGATCAAATCTTTTTGTTCATGTAATATTGAATGTGTGCTGGTCCCACCCAAGGATACCTCAATCTCACGATAAGTCACCTGACGATCTTGCAGTATCAGTTCACACACAGCATCAATTTCCTCAGCCGATTTTGGACGACCTTCACGAAATTCGTCCTTAACCGAACTACGGTTACGATTGAAGTCGGCAAACCATCGATAAACAGTAGTCCTTCTTCGCCAAAAGTCTATGTCAATACCATCAAAAATGTGAAACTTTACGATAGAAGCGTCAGCAGCACTATCCCCAAATATAAAAGGCAACTTCGTATAGGGTGCATAAATTCTTTCGTTTTTGCTTGATGGAAGGTAGGTAATCTGAATAACCAATTCACTAATTGCTCCAGAGGAACGCTGGAAAAATCCCTTAGAATTGAATTGATAATTTGGGTTGCTTATCTTCCAGCAAGCAAAAACGAAAGAATTTATGCACACCATGGTAATTTCGTGAAATAATAAATGTAGTAAATGAAACCTCTAACATTGGAATAACAAGGGTGTCTGGTAGATCGAGGTTTTACTATATTTTATCCTATAGCATAGGAGAGAGTAATTTTCAGTGATAATTTTATATGAATAAATTAAAATTACCACCTACGCTCTACGAAAATTTAATTGCACCAAATTTTAATCGCATTTTTTATCTATCACAAGGAAAATGCACTCTAGTCAGACATTCGATTGACTTGCTAACTAATTATTTATTTAGAAGGGATTATTGATTTATAGCAGTGTTTCTTAACCTTTTCTTCATTGCGGGGAGTTAAAATGTTGGGTGATTGGGACGAGAACGAGTAAAAATTTATGTTAATTATTTAGAGACCTACACTGGGTTAACTAAAAGTTGACATAATTGTTATAAATAAGTTAAATGATTAGGCAGATATAAGAAGCCTCTACAAAGGCCGAAGCCAGGTGTATTCTTATATAATCATATTATAAAAAGACTAATTCGAGCACATCTATTAAAATCTCCAAATTATATATAAATTTGTTATAATTAAATTATCTTCCCTCTCTTTGAGCTAGTCGGTAAAAAATGCTCTCGTTTTAGGAGGCACCTCATTCATTACTCTAGATTAAAAAAATCAGTTAATTTTTAAAGAACTTTATCAATTAAGCATTTTTAAGCATTTTTCAACAATTCAGGTTAAAAAAATGGTGAGTCGGCAAGAAACGAAGTAAAAAAGAAAACAAATGGCTACGCGGTAATATTACAGTCCCAGTTTCAGAGCCAGAGATCAAGAAAATTGGGGATTAGAAGTGTACTAAAAAAATTATAAACAACTTCAAACCCTCCGAAATCGAAAAATATCTATTTAATTAATTAATCTAACAATACGAAGTAAGGAAATTATATTTATTTGAACAACTTTCATTGAAAATAATATTTTGAGTGTGGAAACCGTGTATGAAATATGCAGAAAATTGGTCCATAGCTGTCTTAATTATTATCACCGAGTTTCAACTGATTTGGTCAAACTGGATGCTGAGAAAATCGTGCTGCGTGATAAATATATAGGGCCATTTATACATCCCCCTGCGGATGGATTCAATTTAAAGGCACTACTAGGGCTATAAAATTGTAAAGTTTCATCCTTTTTCGATCAGTGGTTCTAGAGATATAAGTCAAAATAAAAGCTACACATACATACATAACATATGTATCCTTTAGACCTGAAATGTAAAGATATTTTTAAAAAATTGGGGGGGAGGGTTAAATTTTTCATGATCATAATACTTTCCCCTTAATATTACGCATAATAGTGTGGGAAAGTAAAATGAGAGTGTGACATTCACTCTCTAACATATCTTGGGCAAAAATTAAATCAGGACCTCACTGATGAGGAGTTGTGCACAATAACAGGCTCGATCTCTTAAGAATTCTTGGCCTAGACATTTTCCCATTTGCCTAATGGTTAATTCGGGTCTGTGTGTGTTTATATACAAAATATTTACAAGCTCATTGCCGGTGCCCTCATGGCAACTATGGGCCCTAGACATGTTTTTTTTTACCTAGGCTAAAATTCGACAGTGGTGCTGATAATAATAACTTTTGTCATAAAATAGAATATTAAATATAGTCTGTCCAGTTTTGGATTTATAATTCTTAAATACCATTTTAGTACCATTACTATTACCATTATTACCATTTTAGTACGATATATAAAAAGATGACTTCCCAGAACTCCAAAAAATATAAATGTTTGTACTGATTGTTGGATTTTAATCTTTATAATAGTATTACCATCTAAAATTACATATATATTATCAATAATAATTTTTTTCATTCATTTTTTAAAAAACAGTAACGGATTTAACTGGCCTGAGCTTAGTGAGAGAAAAAATTAGGTCTCATTTAGGCCTTGATTTTTTGGAGCATTTTTTTCCCTTCTCTTCTTGATCACTTTCCTAAAATAAATATTGACTTTTTTTGTACCCAAATATTCATTCATATTTTGCAAATTGATTATTGAAAGTCCAGTCTCCTAGACTTTCCGGTGATATACTATTCCCCACAAAGATAATTTGACATTCTGTTTATTTGATTTCGTTTCATTGGATAATTAGGAAAAAAGAAATTCAAAATCAAATTTCATAATGTTTTACTTAATATTAAATTTATTATTTTCGGATTTCATGTATCTCTCCTAATTATCCATTAAAACTAAACATAAGATATAGGATATCCAATTACCTTTGTGAAGGATAGTATATCACCGAAAAGTCTAGGAGACTGGGTTTAATCAATTTGCAAAATATGAATGAATATTTGGGTACAAAAAAAGTCATTATTTATTTTAGGAAAGTGATCAAGAAGAGAAGGGGAAAAAATGCTTCAAAAAATCGAAGCCTAAATGAGACCTAATTTTTTCTCTCACTGAGCTCAGGCCAGTTAAATCCGTTACTGTTTTTTAAAAAATGAATGAAAAAAATTATTATTGATAATATATATGTGAAATTTTAGATGGTAATACTATTATAAAGATTAAAATCCAACAATCAGTACAAACATTTATATTTTTTGGAGTTCTCAAAGCCATTTTCCAAACCCTAATTACGTCTTGTAGAAAAAGAGATATTTAAAAATTAATATTCTAAAACGGAGTTCGGAAGTCATCTTTTTATATATCGTACTAAAATGGTAATAATGGTAATAGTAATGGTACTAAAATGGTACTTAAGAATTATAAATCCAAAACTGGACAGACTATATTTAATATTTTATTTTATGACAAAAGTTATAAATATATCTTTTGGCGTTGTTAGTAAGGAGGGGAGGAGAGTAAGTTTTCTAGTGGGTGGGGAAGGCTAAGAAAAATGGCGATCGGCGGATGATGAATAGTTTGTTAGCAAAGGGGAGATTTTTAATTGGTCCCGTCCCGGACTCCCGGATCCCTTTTTTGGGTTCCGGTGCTTCGGGGCCTACCGGCTTCCGGTCGGCGTCTGTCGCGACGAGGAGGACCATAAAGCCTCGATTCTTGGCCGGCGATCAAGGGCGGAGACCACGAGGCCCGGTGCCAAAGCTGGGAATCGATCCCGGGACCCCGAGGGCGGCGGCCCCAGGCTCCATCCTCTCTCCTCTCGGGTGTCATCAGCCACGACGCCATCAAGACGACCTCATTTGGCCTCCGCGGAGTTTCGGTACCGCGGCGCAATCCATGTCATGAAGGGAGCAACCAGGGGACGGAAGGCTCAAGTCGATTAATGATTACCTATCATATGACCAGAAGGCTGAGAAAGAGGGAGTCTCCATCCATGTTTCAACATGAGGTATCAACACAGCTCTTGAGGAATTATCGTCAATAAAGAAGAAAGCTTCCTAAACGCGATACAAATAATGGAGATGCACTATAAGCGTAATCTTATTATAAACGAAAGCAAAAAAAGCCCAGTACCAAATCTTAGTCTGTTCTTGTATTATAATTAAAAATAAATAAAAAAATTTATTATATTACTATATATATATTATATTATATATTATTGAATGAATTCGCTCGTTTTTACTTTCTGGAAAGTAGGCAACCCAACTGACCAACACACTAATGGATTTTTCGATTAATTGCTCCAGAGTTATCCACGCAATCGAAGTTGGTAAATCTCTGAACAATTGAGTATGCATGGTCTTCTCTTGAGAAGCTCAGCTAATCAAAAAATCTATTCTAATCTATGAGTTGGTCACGTGAGTTGCCTATCTTCAAGTGAGAAAAAACGAACGGATTTATGCACCCCAAAGTAAAATTTTGAGCAGGGATAGATAAAGAGTTAAAAATTTTTGTAGCCAGAGAAGAAAAGTAATAAAACTATAAAGGCAATAGTTTGGTATAAAGTAAAAATATAATATACTTTCAAATGTAATAATAAATATACTGAAATAATAGATCTTGAAGAGGACCCCTTCTTTTCCTAATCAAAAATTTAAAAAAAAATATTTATAAATTGAGTGTCTATTTGCAAAAATTTATTAAAGAATTTTTTTTTATCTTGGGTAAATATGATGTTGACAAATGTTCATTCGATAATTTAATAAATATAATAAAGTCAACAATAATTGTTCTTTGATTGTGTAATTATTAATAATATTTAATCTGGAAAAACGCAATTTCTTGAAAGATCTTAGGAAAAATTTTTTCATAATATTTATAATAAAAAATTTGTAAATATTTCCTAAGAGAGGGAGAAAAATAAATTTATAAATAGTGAAATCGAATTTTATTCAAGTTAATTAAATGTTGAAATCCATAAAAATTAAAATTCATTTTTATAATTAAATGATGTTTTTGAAAAAATTTGAAATTTTGAAAGAATTTTTCAAAAAATGGAGAGATTTAGATTCTTGAAAATTATTTTAAGTATTATTTATTTATGTATAATTAAATTATAATTCTGCTCTCTCCCTTAAAACAAAGCTTTGTGGTGTAAGGGTGAGTGGTTCGTTTCCCGGCCTGAGTGATAAAATTTATTTATATTGACTACCAATTAATTTAAATAAATATGGATAGAGTCTAAATGGCTTCAGATGACAAACAAGACTTAAAAAAGTTATTTCAAATTCAAAAAAAAAAAAAAACTGAGGAAGTCGGTAAAAATTTGTTAAAATATTTTCTATTAATGTTTGTAAATTTAAGAAAATAAACTAAAATTTTTCTTCCGGATCTTTAAAAAAATGCAATTCTCATTAAGTATTATAAAATGTGAATTCAAAATTCAATCAACGAGTGTAATTTTTTGTGAGCTATATAAGCAAAGGCATTACATGCCCGAATGTCCAGTCAATTTTATGCTTAGATATAATAGTAATTATTATTATTGGGCGCTAAGCGTACCAAATTCCATGAATCGTTCCCGTTGTCAGTTGCTTCATTAATTTTAACCTCAGCAATTTTACGAGCACTTTGATAATTGCCATGAATTCTGAAGAATTTTTGACTGACATCCAAGATGGCGTTTCGGTGCTTGGCGTCCCAGAAGGACCTCCTCAAAGGCACTTGATGACTCAATTACCATCTTTTCCTTCGCTTTGGACCGGTGAGTGGTTTAATGTCTCAGTGAATTAAGCCCCACAGGCATTTTAATAACAAACCACTTGAGGCTCCATTTTACCAGGCTGCTCATTTTTCACATTGTAGGATACCTAAACCCCCGTTCGACAGTCAAATAACACCTCCTTTTTGTTGGTTAATTTATTAGCTGGCGTGTCTTATTTATGTACTGGTCAATATATTAACAGTCTCCCGAAATTCCTGCTAATCATAATAATGGTAATTATTTGTTGTGTGAAGACGAGATTCCGCATATGTCGACAGTGACATAAACTATCCGATGTGACCAACATCCCACTTCCTGTCATTTGAAGTGATGTGCAAAAAATTGTTTTATTCGCCCTTTGCCGATAAAATATCTATCGTAAAAAAGAGATTCCAAATGAAAAAAAAAATAAAGGATTTTTCAAAGTGATATGGAATATTAAAAAAAATTTCAATAACCTTGAAAATTTTATAAATAAATAATGAAAAATTTTCTTATTCAATTGATAAATAATGCAAATGAATAATAGGAGTTTTTGATTGGAATTGGGACAGGCATGATAATTATACAAAGTAATAATCCCTGCCGAGAGTTGACATTGTCAACATTTATAACTTTAATGGCGTTCGAATCGAGTAAAATTGATTCGAACCAATAAATACCGAAGAATAAAATTATAAATTATTATTTAATTAAAATAACATCCACATTTTTTATTTTTATCTGGGAAAGTAAGATATTTAAAAAAAAAAACGTTCCAATTAATTTTGTATTTTTCAATAAAGTATTGACCTATCCAAAAATAACAGAAATTAATGATGGGGGGAGGGGAGCGGAGGTTACGGAATCGCTCTCCGCTCCTCCCCCTTTGATACATTTGAAATCGCTGAGATAGATGTAAACTAAAGCGATTAAAACAATTTCCAGCTTTCTTCTAATTATTTCCCACGAAAAACGTAATTTTCTTGGGTCATTGCATAATATAAATATATATATAAATAATAACAAAATGTTTATTTTATCTTATTAAAATTTTTTTTAGAATTTAAGAAAATGAGTAATGAATGACACCTAATTATGAATCATCGTCTAAAAAAATAAGCATGAAATAGAGAGACACACATACAGAGATGCGGTCATCAGTACGAATATAAAATTTGGCTATTTATAACAAAAAATTAGGTTTAATCTATAAGAGAGAGAGAAATTCACTGAAGATGAAAGAGAGTGACAATTCGAAACATTAGATCGTTTTATCAGCAGTCTTTTAAAAATAAAATTAAATTTCACTTCCGGTAGTGAAAGCCAGGATTGAAAATAACTTATCGTGTGATGTTTTTATTTCATTCGGTAACAAAAATATCTTTTATTTATGTTTTATCTTTTTTTTTTTATCCTTTCCTTAGCACGTGAAGCTGATTATGAATGAAAACGAGCGCAGTGAGAAAACCAACTGACTGAGATGCGAACTCGGGACCCGCTACTTAAGAACGGTCAATAATTTCTTTATTGATTTAATCATATGAAATCTATTCAATTGCTTGTAGGTTCTTAAAAGGGGCTTAAAATTTTTTAAATAAGTCGGTGCACACCTGTTTTTGTGTGTGCGCTGTCCCATTGGAGGAAAAGTATCTCAGCATTCGTGTGCATAGGGTCTTAAGAAAAAAATGCAAATTGAAAGATTTATTAATATGAAAAAAAAATACGATTAATATTCATTTTCTTTCATGCTAGCTATAAATTGTTCCTCATTGGAGAAAAAAAAGTAGTTATCGGTTGTTTGTGTTAATTTAGAGCATGAAACTTTATTAAGTTTCTTTCTCAAACTGCTTCTTCTTTTTTTTTTTTTTTTTTTAATTTATTGATTATGTTAATTTGTAAAGTTTAAAAGAATAAAAAGTGTGGATTATATGAAAATTAGAAAAAAATTGACAAAAAAAATTTAATATATCACTCTATTTTTTTTTTTTTTTTTGTAGCCATTCATTGTAATCAGGTTTTAATGTAATGGATTAAATAAACCAGTCACGAGAAATTGAACAATATTTAAAAAAAGGTTATCAAAGTGTGAAAAAATATTTTTTCTCGTTTAAGTTAATTGTCAAATATAGAATCGATTTTACTAATTCAGGTATAACGAATTTAGGATATAAATAGATTAACAATGTTTAGGTTAAATATATGAAATGTATTCATTTGTCAATGAAGAAGTCAAAAACAAATCAAATTTAAAACCAGGATTGCTTTTTGATTTCGATTAATTGCTCCTGCGTTCCACTCTGGAAGAACTGTGAGGCTATTGGAGCAATTAATCGAAAAATCCATTAGTGAGTTGGTTATTTGGGTCGCCCACCTTACAGGAAGGAAAAACTAACGAAATTATGCAACCCATGGTAATTTAAAATTGTAAAATGAATTTCAAAGCAAGTCCCACTCAATCAATTAATGTTTTATAAATATAATATGAAACTCAATAAAATGTTCAGTAAAAAAATCCAGTCTTTTTTTAAAAACATTAAAGTAATTACTAATGAGTAAAGCTTTCTTTTGAAACATTTATGTAGAGAGGGATAAACGGCCAAATTTTTTCTATTCCAATATTTTTTCTTCTTAATCCCATACTCCCGCTTTTTCGAGATTTTATCTGACCTTTTTTTTATGACTTTTCCTGGGTAGAGACTCTTAACGTTTTACTCTCTCCCTCTCCTTTTTAAATCGCCCTACTTTTATTTTTTATTTTTTTGTTTTTTTTGGTATCCCTTTTTTCCAAATTATATTTATAATTTTAAAAAAATATAAGAGTATTAAATTCCATTGTATTAATCCTAAGTAAATTGATTATTTAATCTATCTTTTTTATATATATATACTGTATATAAATTCTATAAAAAATTTGATAATCTATTATTTGAATACACATCTGAATGCATTGTTGGGCATTGGTACTTACTCCTTTTGAGGAGCAACAATCAATTTTTCTATAGAATTTATGAACAGTATATAAAAAAAAGATAAAATTAAAAACTCAACAACTTTACAAAATAAATTTAAAATAATAACTTACAGTATATGCAGATTCAATGTATATGATATCAAAATTGCAGATAGAGTTGTTGTATATTACAATACACAAAAATATATATAACATATATAAAGTGTATATAGATAAATTAATGCTCTCAATAATTGAGAATAGAGGTCGTGCGAATAATCAATTACAAATAAAAAATAAAAAAAAAAAAAATGGGAAAACTCGAAAAAATTTAAAAACAAAAAAATGGGCATTTCATATAAGGATAGTCTACTGTATTATAAAAAAAACAATAATTAAAGTTTATTAATAAATTACTAAATAAATAAATAGATGCAGTAAACAAGCCATTCGTTATATTTTATCTTAAATATAAAATTAAAAAATTAATTATTTAGTTGATTAAATTTCGTATCAATATATTTATTTTTATGCGCTTAAAATGTTGAAAGCAATTTTAAATCAATAACGGTTGCAAACATTGCTTTAATTAATTAAATCCGCTTTGTTTAAAATAAAAAAAAAAAAATTGCGAAAAAAAAAAAAAAAAAAAAAAAAAAAAGACGAAATTTGTAAAAAAATAATTGCGAGAAAACAATAAATAAATAAAAAGAGTAGAGAATAAGATTTACGAGCGCGCGGCGCCTTTAGAGAAAATTTATCTTTCTTTTGAAAAGGAAATTAATAACTATGAACTTGAAATTTTTTATGAAGAAAGCGAATAATGCAGGAAATTATAAAAAGTGGAAAAGAGGTATGATCAATAAAAAAATGTTTTATGGAATATGATTAGAGAACACCAGCCAAATATTGATAAAGTATAAAAGTATCGGATCTTTGGTGGGTAAAAATTCATTTGGAGGTCTGGGAAAGTCAGGCGAAACAGGGGAAATAAAATTTTATATATAAGATTTTAATCAAAGCCCAAAGGAAACAATTTTTGGGAACAATCAACTATATGGCGTTCAAACATGAAAAAATCAAAATATCTCTTCAAATATTAACTTAGCAAAATAAAATTGTTCTAATCAATATTTTGAATATCTGAAAAAAATTTTGATATCCTTTACCTTTTAGCATTAAAAATAACAATATATAGAACAATATTATATATCTATGTATTATTTCGCTGAGTTTGAGAATATATTTTGACTTTTGAGATTTCTATTTCAAATGACCGAACGTTGCCAAACTTTTAAGTCTTCTACTCGTAATCGATTATAAGAAAGCCTCCAGTCATAATTGGCTCAATTTTTTCTTCGATACTCATTTATAAATCATCAGCAAATTATTTTTTCTGACGGTGGTTGGGTGGGTGGTAACAGAAAAGTAGGATTTAAGAATTTTTCACTGATAGCACAGAAATCGTAATCTATTTTATTTTATTCTCTCTCTAATAGTAATACATATCTTACAAATACACGGCCAGATTTAATCTATTTAAAAACGGAATTAAAAGTCATATAGTATACGGTTTAGATTTTGTATGTTGTAGTGTGGGATTTTTGTTGTTGTTTATGTAAAATAAATAAATAATGTCGTCCTCCTCTTAGTAGTCGAAGTTTTGTAGAATCTTCGAGTTTTTTCGTTAGGCTTTCACGAATTGATTACCCTTCGAGCCTGTTACTGGAGGTGAGAATATCTTCCACTTTCCCACCCCATGAGATTTTTGGCAAGCCGGACTGGAAACCGATTTGTGTAGCAACTTCAATTCCGTAGCATATCCGCTTAGTCACTCGACTCCTCTTTATAAATATTTTGATTTAATTTTGTACCGTCTAAAAATTTAAAATTTCACAATTCCTACAGAGAAATCCAGTCTTAGAATGAGATTCATAATAAAAATTTCTCCCCTAAATTTTTTTAATGTCATTAATTAAATTTAAAAAAAATTGAGTAATATTACAAATATTAATGTGCGAAAATCGGAAAATATGTTACAAATAAAAATATGGTGTGACTAAACGAACATCATACAACTTAGTTTTACCTAAGGTAAGTAAAGATGAGTGTCGTAGTGACATACCAGATTTTTTGCATCGGCCACCCTAGATAGCCGGTTAATGCCAATTTAAAACCAATTTAATCGATTTCGTTAGAGTAGTTAGTTAGAAAGACCGGTTACTACCGCAATGTAACCGAACAACGGCAAAAGACTACATCAGTTAGAGCGGGCCCCAAACAATTTCGGGAGGGATAAGAGTTAATACATTTCAAAGTT
This sequence comes from Anisolabis maritima, assembly GCA_010014785.2. Lineage (NCBI taxonomy): Eukaryota > Metazoa > Arthropoda > Insecta > Dermaptera > Anisolabididae > Anisolabis > Anisolabis maritima. The sequence continues at coordinate 11,511 of JAAAKE020166446.1, forward strand.
CATCTAATAAGTAATTAATATATAAATTTTAATCAAAATCTTTAGAACGAATTTTTATAAAATAGAAAAAACTAAAAAAGTACATTAGTAAAGTATTTGTACTCGTTGGCCGATTTTATTCAAAAGGTTCGAAGTGCATGCGACGAGGGTACCAAACTTAAATATAAAATTTCAGCCTCGAGCCTCTTTTTGTTTTTTAGATATTTTGT
>JAAAKE020166457.1:0-29912 GCA_010014785.2 Anisolabis maritima
ATCACTTCAAAATTTTTTGTTTATTATAATTGTCTTTAACGGCATCGGACTTAGGAGGTAAGATTGGATTAAAATAAATATTTAATGCTCAATTATTTTTAATAATTTGTTTAAAAACCCTTAGTAAAAATATATTCATATATAAATTTTTTTAATCAGCCTCTTTATTCAATTATTTATCTAATATATATATTTATTTTTTTGAAGTGACACAATATATCAAAGTCCCAAGTTTAATAGCTTTGTTTTTTTTTTTCAAAATAGATTACGTAATACCTTCACCTTATTTATTTCATGTTATTCCAAACGACAAAATTGCTATTATCATTTATTTATTTCTTTTCTGTTTTAATAAATTATCTTAAAATATTGTTTTATAAAGAAGTAAGCTCATATGTTTTCGCATTTTTGTTTTATATATAAATAATTAATGCAAATGTTTCTTTCTGTTCCCAGAAACATGAAAAGTGAACGAATAGATGTTTTAAGGAGGCATTTAGAGTCGTCAAAAAGAAATATTGTATCCTTTAACCCTTAAATGAATGGGTAATGAGTCGCTATGGTTTTCACCCTTGAATTCAATTTGTCATTTTTTTTAGTGATATATTAATATGTTTATATAGCCTATATATTTAGTGGAAAGTGTAAAAACTCACCATTAACATTCTAGGTAAGTCTCATTGATCAAGGCGAGAGGAAACAGAAAAATTGTCGAAACCGATGGATGAGATCTGTTAAAAATAAATGAATTTACTTAGAGTGATATATAATTTTTTTAAATTATTTATCATCTTATTGATGAGTGTATTTGATATAATTCCATCCAATAATCCTATTTCGGAAACACTAAAACTCCATAGATCATAAATACTAAACTAAATACTTGTATTTTCTAAATTTCATCTGAGAATGCGCAAAGTTGCATTGCCATAACGAATTTGAATCTGCGCAAGGGTTATTGAATTGTTTGCTTTTCTCGCAACAGTTTCAATATATATATATATATATATATATAGATGTTGATATCCGAATCTAACGTAAAAATATTTGATGATAATTAGTAAAAATTCAAAATTTTGACAGATATTTTGACCATGTTGTCCAACCATTAAAAAAATTTTGCACATTTCTACTCTATTTTTGATACTTTATCCGAATTCAAAGTAAAAATATTGATATTCGAAAAAAAATTGTGTACAGACATACAGACAGAGAGAATAAAATAAGGAACTTTTTATTTTCGTTGAAAAGATGAAAATTTTTGATAGAAAGTTCCAAAGCTCAGAGACCAATACCCACAATAAATTTTTAAATTCTTTACAATAAAACAAAAAATTCTGCGCCTCTGAACTTTGGAACTTTCTATCAAAAATTTTCATATACATATATACATATATACTTTTATATATATATATCAATTAAAAAGTAGGATCTTTGCAAAACCTAGCGATTGGATCATTCTTAAATAGGTTCCACCAGAGACACTTATAGAGGTATTTTTGCCTTTCAATTATATTTTATCTACTTTACTATTATTAATGATTAATATTTTTTCTCGATAATATCGATTTTGATGAAAAATGAACTATTTACTATTTCGGGTGCGAGAAATTCATTGTGCTTGGTCTTATCTTTGGGAAAATATATTTAGGGTGTGTTTACAAATGACACAATCGTAAAGTCATGTCTAAGTACAAAGATCCTACTTTTTTAAAGGTTATTGGCGCTTCATGTCCAATTAAAAAAAGATGCTCGATCTTAAGGTAATTGTCTTATTCAGTATGTGAAAAATTTCCAACATCTTTTCTTTTATCTTTTCTATATTTATATATTCCTTAACTAATATAAAGATTTCGAATCCAACAAATGCTGTGGCCTCTCCAACATCCCTTGTCTTTCAATACACTCTAGATAATCCTAAACTCACATGGGAACAAAGACAATTCTATGAAGATAATGGATTTCTCTTAATCAGGAATTTAATTGAACCTAAACTTCTCGATGAATTCAAGTAAGATATGAATCCGATCAAACAAAAAAACATGTTTATCCCATTGAATTTTCTCTTAAGTGCCTGAAAATAAAGTGCTCTTTTCAAAGGACCACACCTCCATCAGTATTTTATTCCGAGATAGATGCAGGCCCTTATTCCGGAAATTTTTAGCATTAAATTAATAATCCACTATTCCGGGTCCCTTGGTACAGAGATAAAGGTCATTGGGTTTGCTTCCCGTCCTGGGCGATAAAAATGTATTTAAATTGTAAATATGTAAATATATTGGCTAAAAATTAATGTAAATAAATAAAGACGGAGTCTAAATAGCCGCAGATGCTGAAAAAGACAAATAATAATATTATTATAATTTTTTTCAGGCAACATTTCATCGATTTAGTCGAAGGGAGAGCAAACAGAGGTCAAATTACCATGGTCAAAGATGTAACTCTTATGAAGACAAACGTCAAAGGGGAATATCTTTATAATAAAGTTCAAGATATACTCTTTGATGATGTTTTTAGTAAATATTTTTACCATAAAGAGGTTTGATATTAGTTTTGTTAACAAAGACGTTATTTTTTTATATATGTAATAAGTTTTTTTTTATTTTATTAGTTATTGGATTACGTCGAGTGTTTTACAGGACCGAATTTGAAAGGAGTTCACTCGATGTTGATAAATAAACCACCTGACTCTGGAAAAAACTCGTCCTTTCATCCTCCGCATCAGGTATAGTGTTAATGGGAGTTGAAAAAATTTTAGCAGAAGACTAAATAAAATTCATTGTCATGGATGAGGGAAGTACCCCCTTAAATTTGAGAGATCCAGGCCACTCGAATGGGCTCTGAGTTATTAATCCTATTATTGGGGGTGAGATTATCTTTCACTTTCCCACCATGAGGAGCTTCTGGAAAATTAGAAATTTTTTGCGATAAGACGGATTCGAACCCGAGTTGTTTTGCAATTTTAGACCTGAAATTTGCAGCTTATCTGTCTTGGTCACTACCTCCACATTTAATCCGTTGTTATTTAATATCTAAGATTAATATTGTCAAAATATGTATGTATGAAAATGAATTTACAAAAAAAATGAAAATTTTTTTTTGTATAGCTGAAGATAAACTCTAACAAAGATGTCGGTTTCACCATTAAATATATTTTAACCTATTAATAATGGTGATTTGTAGAGATCCGTTTTATTAGCTAATGATATACCATAATAATACTTATTTCAAAAAATAAAAATCATTTTAATTTCCCTATTAAACATTTTCTTGTAGAAAGGAACAAAATAAAGAAGATTAAAGCCATATATATATTTTTTCACTGAGGCTTCTATTCTTGATGAGCAGTGTACTAATTATATCTGTAACGTATATATATTCCGAAGGACATGTATAAATAAAGGCTAAAGGATAGTAGTATGGTATCGATACATGTCCTTTGATATATTTGGCAAGGTTCACGTCGTTTATTATTCCATATAAATACATTAATGACAATTGAATGGTCTCTCCCATGGCCCGAAAAGTTAGTTGGTTCCAGTCTTCTTTATTTCTCCTTCTATTATTATTTATATATTATTATTTACTTTATTTATTTACTATTATTTTTTATTGTTTAAAGAGTAAATTAAACTCGATTAAAATGCCCTTATAGAGGCATCATTTCGAATTAGACTCTATATAATATTTGGGCATTATGTAGCCAGTGATCATCGCTTCAATTTTTTTTTTTAATCATAAATTAAATTAAATATTTTAGGATTTGCATTATTTCCCGTTCCGTCCTGCAAATCGAGTCGTCGCTGCTTGGACTGCTATGGAGCATGTGCATAAAGACAATGGCTGTCTGTTTGTCCTACCAGGATCGCATAAAGGATCTTTGCTTCCTCATGGATACACAAGAGAAGATGTAATTAAATATTTCTTAATAAAAAAAAAAAAGTACGAAATTAATCATAAACTTTTACAATCAAAAATTTAAGAATTTATAAGCATTTAATTGCCTAAAATGCGAAATCGAGAAAGAAGATAAATTTTTAATCAGATCAAACAAATTTTCATAAAATTTTAAGTACATTTCTGTTTTAATTAATAGTATTATTTAATTTTCAGTTAAATAAAGCCTATCATGGCATTGCTGGATATGACAATTATCCGTTTGACTATTTAGAAATGAATAAAGGAGACACCGTCTTTTTCCATCCTCTTCTTATTCATGGATCTGGAGTCAATATTACAAAAGTAAGTGTTTATAGTCTTTTGAAAATTTTTTAAAATTTGGGAATTAAAATCTTTACTTTTTAATATAATAAATCAATAGAAGAACAATCTAGGGATGGAGAAAAAGGAATGAATTTTAAGTGGAGAGAGTATTAAATACTGAAAAAAGGTCATTTTGAAAAAGGTGTAGTTTTCAAAATAATGCCCAAAGACTATATGACAATATATCGTATGGGGTGTTTTTGAAGGAGTCTTTTTCTCTGGCAACCTACAGAAATGTTTTTGTCCCTGTAACACTATATCTAGAGCCAGAAGAATGGGAGCAAATTGGATGTTAATTGCTAACTGTTATATCCTTCTAAGACAACCAAAGGCTAAAATATAATAAAATAAAAAATAAGAGGAGCAAATGGCCTTAAACATCCATTTAATAATAAAAAATGTAAACTGATTTATAACAAAACTAGAAAAAAAATAAGGGTTGGATGCCCTGAAAAAAAAATTGAAAAAATAACAATAACTAAAATCTATTATACAGTATCAATAATTAATTTTAATATATAATATTATAATTACTCGATAATTATTTTTTTTAGGGATTTAGAAAGGCAATTTCTTGTCATTTTGCTGCCTGTGAAATGCGTTATGTAGATGTGACTGGAACTACTCAAGAAACTATCGCTAAAGAAGTTGAAGAAATGGCAAGGAAAAAAGGCCTAATTCTAACGTTTGAGGTAAACAATTAAAATCTAGTATAAATGCTTTATCCTCTTCAAAATGAATGAATGCTTACCAAAAAAACTCCCTAACGGTTATAGGCGTAGAAAGCAGAGGGCGATTTGAATATCGTACCGCCCACACAATAGTTTTTCTGAAAATTAAAAAAAAAAATAAATGAGATCAAAGGGGTAGATACTTTTATTAATAGTTTCGTGATGCCTATTTTATTTAATTTAATTAATTAATTTATTTATTTATTAATAATTTATTTGATAATTTATTATTTCATTGAACGACTCTTGTTTTCCGGCTTAGAAATTAATTTCATGGCTTTTTCAATCGATTCTTTACGTGGAGCGGTAGACCTGATGAACAGTCAGGCGAATGAAATGAAAAATTTATTTTTATGATAGAGTATATTAACTATTAATACATACGTTGCCAACGTTTCTAATATAATTTTGATACTATTTGTTAACCCTGAAGATGAGCATAATAAACGCTCACAACCGTGACAACAATATATATATATTTAATTTTAATCACCTTACTGCTTGCTTACTGGGACTCCCGGTTTCATTAAATCCAAAAAAATTTACAAACAAGAGATTTAAATTTTAACCCAGAGAACGTAAAAGATAAGCTCAGAATTTTCCTAGGCTTGGAATTATTATGTATTATTTTTAATTAAAACATATGGCTAGATTTTTTTGATAGGCAGGGGAGGGGTGATGTTGGTGCGATAGAGTTCGCCCTCACAACCAAAATGACATTTCTACTCCTTTTGAATATAAATTAAAATCCAAAAAAAGTTTTATTAATTGTTAAAGGTTGAAATATTTATTCGTTTAACATGACTATTATTTTTTTTTTTTAAGGATGTTTGGAGGTATCGTAGCCGATTATTACGAGGCGAAGAAAAAAATATTTAAAGCACATGGATGGAAAAATTTAGATAGAAAATATTAATTTTATACTAATGCATTCAAACTAATTTTGAATTGAAGCTTTCACAGTTGTCATTTTTAATCAATAAATTACATTTTTTGTTTAATTGTAGTTTATTTGTATAGAATAAATACTCGGATGCTTGTGGCCTTCAGGTACAATTCTGATATAGAGTCTTACATCTAGAGATCCACGTCACCTTTCTCGCTTCACTTCAGATGTGGGAATTTATATCAGAATTGTATCTGAAGAAGGCCACAGAATGAGTGACCGAAATGTAGTATTCGATACAATAAACCACAGTTAAACCAAAAATGTGATTTATTTATTAATCAATATGTATTATACTTGACCTTAGAAAGATTTCGGGTTGGATAATTGAAAAAAATAACTTAATATATACGCCTTATATTGGACTATAACCTGCTTGTATATTGCATATTATATAATATTTACTAATATATACTTTTTAATCAAATAAAATTATATATGCTATAAGCTATAAAATTATAGCTTATAATATGCTAATAAATAATTCGTTTATATATATATATATATATTTCTTATAAAAACTTTGTAATTTCATATTATATATAGAATTAAAAAATGAAATGAAACATGGAGCATCTCTAAGTCCGTTTATTTTTCTAAGCATATTATTTACTTTCCTATTATTTTTAATATTTTATTTGAAGAGGAATTTTATATTTATTATTTTGGCATTATTTTTAGTTGTATGATCAGACAGGCTTCAATTCAAAGGGCGCTTTTAATGAAAATTTTCCATATTTATAAAACTGTTAGTTTTTTGAAAAAAATATATATATAACAAAAGTTATTTAAAGTTATTTATATTCTAAAATATTAAAAATAACAAAAATTTTGAGAAAAACTAGAGAGTACTCTTCAAGGGCTTTACATGATAAAACCATCTGTATTTAGTTAGTTAAATCAAGTTTTTAAAAAATTGTTAAAGCAGATTTTGAGAAAAATAAAGTAAAGTCACTTCCGATAGCCTGATTTTGCCAAAATTTTGCTCTCACATATTCATGTTAGTTATTATTTCTGTATCTTGGAAGTAGAAGGGCCAATGTCCTAATTTTATATTTTCAAAAGTATTTATCCTTTAATTATTAATTTTTTCCTGGGTGTTTTGTTAAATTCTCAAAAAGCCATTTCACAATTTTATTTTTTATAACTTCAAGGGCATTGAGGTGAGGTAATGTCCAAAGCTATACACAAAAACTGACTTTTTGTTTATGTGCTAATCTAAATTTAAATAAATTTAAAAAAATATAAAATGGAATGATAGGGCATTATTATAATTTATGTAAGAGAGCGAGGAATAAGATAAGTTTAAGGCTTTTATTTTACTAGGCTTATAAAAATGTTTTCTACTTGAGGCTCTAAAAAGTAAAAAGAGTAAAACATATTTGAAAAATTCATTCCCTTTTTTTGTCTTCAAAATATAGGGCATATGTTGTTTTAGAGAAAAAGACCTAGAAATATTTGGGGAAAAAATTTTTGCAACAATTTGGACAGGCAACTCTGAGGGGCGAGAGGAATTGGAGGAGTCTCTCCCCATTGGGGCTTTCACGTCTATTTTTCCTGAAAGAAAAAAAAATGTTGGCGATAAACTTGTAATTACAATTATATTATATCAAATTTAACAAATATTTCTGTGGGTTGATATGATAAAAAAAAACAACGAAAATATAATAATAAATAAAAATAAAATATCTATGAATGTTTTACGAAATAGATAGGGTATTTACATTTTTTTAAATCTAACCTAATGGCATAAACATTCCTTGGCTTTCTTAACTAATATTCTTCTAATGAAATTTTTCATTCAGGATTCATATCCCCCCCCCAAAAAAAGTACTTCGATCATTTCCATGATTTTCTCGACATTTTCCTAATAAAAAACATTTAAACAAAAAGAAATAAATGGATGTTATTTGAATGAAGGAAGAAATGGATGAAGATGATATTTGAAGGAAACTGGTTTATATTACGTTATACATACATATATTACATTCATGAGAGAATAATTTATTGATAGACAAAACAAACATGGTAGTCAGTAGATATTTTTTGGAGAGGAAGAAAATTAAGACAAATATTATCACATTCTTAATCAAATAATAATAATAGTAGGATAAATTAATATTTTATATACATAATAACGATAAGACAACAATATAAAAGAAAGACTCTAGAAGAGTATTCATTTTCTAATATAGCTGCTAACAAAATAGTTATTTTAAATAAAGAAGGAAAAATACATAAATAACACAGTCTATTTTTATATAAAGAAATTTTGAGAAAGTAATGGGAGATCTTTGAGCGGACCATCTATGCGTAGATGTTTAAATATTCCTTGGAATTAACAATTTTACATGCGATCCATTTCGAGTTGAAAGCGCCATATCTTTAATAAATAAACTACATTTTTGGTTTAACTGTGGTTTATTTGTATTAAATACACGTTTCTGCCACTCATTCTGAGATTTTCTTCAGATCAAATCACAAAGAGTATTACATTTAGAGATCTATAATGAAGCAATCATCTTGTTTCTCCCTTTATTTCAAATTGTAGATCTCTAGATGTAATACTTTTTATTTGTATAAGGATTTATTTGGATAGCAATTCATTACGAATTTTGAAATTTTGAAAGTTCAGAGCCGTTCTAAGAACAAGGCTTCGGTCTCAACCTCTGCGTCTGTCCTGTTTATAAAATAAAATGTATTATTAATAAATAAAGTAATTATTAATCATAAGAAATCCTTTCTCTTATTTTGAGGAAGTTTCAAATTCTCCTTCTCACTTTAAAAAATAATTTAGAAAAATACTCCTTATATAGAAATACTAATCATAAAAAAATAATAATAATAATTAAATGTATGAATACTTAATATTTCTTAATAAAAATATATTTTATAATATATATAAATATAAAGGAGTGTTTATTATGATTTTTTTTTTTTTTTTTACCATTTAAAGCTTCAACATCTGAAACATTTTTAATTCTAAGCTAGAATATCATATATCAATTTTTTTTTATATTTTTGTCGAATGACATATACAGAATAAATAATTTTTCAGGAGTTGAGTGATTCGAAATCAAGTCTCCAATTACAATTAATAAGCTATTTGTGGTTATTTCACGTTAATCCTATGGAATTCGTTCGTTAAATTTTATTTTAATAAGGTGGGAACTTTGCATGGGCATAATCTTTAGAGATTCTTGTAATGCTGGCAGTGTAACTAGGCCAGGGCGGTTGTGATGTATGAATTTTTTATACTATCCATAGAATACAATCACTTAATTTTTGTATTTGTAAATACAGAAGAAAGAAATTAACCATTCTTTTATCATTAAATTATTTTCCTTATAAAATTAATTCTAGAAAAATGTTTTTTTTTTATTCTGATAAATAAAATTCTGAATTCAACCTTTTTTATAAATAAGCTAATAAATTTTTATTTTGGAAAGGGAGCACAGATTGCTCCCAGCGTAAAAAAGGTGCTGTTAGTGCTTATATGTTTTCTCTGTATTTATAATAATTAAAAAATAAAAATAATAATTCAAAAATTTCTAATGAATTCTAAGCTAATGTTTTGGAAGAAATTAATTTTGAGAGAAAATATAAATATATATTTTTCGATTGTCGTGTTGTCTATTTTACTTTCTCTTAACTACATGTATATGTAATATAAGAAAAGTATTGCAAACGCAACAAAACCGATGACGAGATTTTTTATTTATTTATAAATAAATTTCGAAATTTTTTAGTCTTTTTAAGAATCTGAGGCCATTTAAACTCCGTCCATATTTATTTAAATTAAATGGAAGGCAATATCATTTAAATAATGTTTTCGCTTAAGGGCAGGAGGTGATCCACTAACCCTTAGTTCAAGCAAGTCTGCTCTAAGGGATTGGGGCTAAATTTGGAAATAAAACTAAGTAAAATAATCAAGGAAGGTAAATACAATATGAAAATCAACGTGCCAAAATAAGATGGCGATAATGGGAACTTAATCTTGAAAAAATTTCGGTTCGACCTTTTTTATTATTATTATTATTATTAATAATATTCTAGCATTCATCTACTTACATTGCCATCCCTGATCTAAATAATGAATTTTAAGTTGCTTATACAAATTTTAGAATTTTCAAAATTAAAAAGAAAATTTCAAAAACACTGATTTCATATTATAATGGAGGGGTCTAAGTCTGACTATGTTTTAGATACATCTGTACCTAGAAAAAAAAATAAATAGAAAGTTATATTACAATTCAGAAAAAAAATTTGGGAGGAAGTAGAGAGAACAATCAAAATCAAAGAATCCTCTGTCTGATATATATTTTACTTTCTTTCTTTGATTTGGAACCACTAAATTACAATTGTTAAAATTAAAATAGATGTTTGTGATGTTAGATTCGAGCTTCGAGGCCAGAATCCCTTTTCGAGTTAAAAATATTTTAAATGAATAAAATTTATTAAATGAAGTGGTTAATAATAATCTTTAATTATGTTAGGTACCGACTATTGGAAATATTGATAAAATGATGTTCGAACATAAGCATAAGTCTGGGATTCTTAAAAATTTAAAAAACAAAAAAAATGTAAATGAAAAAAAATATAAAGAATCTTTTTTAATACGTAAAAAATTTTTTAAAAATAAGGGACAGAATCTACTATTTAAAAAAAGAATTGTTAAAATTAAATTATTTTTTGTTAAGGCTAAGTTCAGAGACTAATTCGATTTGCAATTAATAATATTATTTTTTAAAGCTGAATAAGCTTAGTCTGAAGATAAGACGTATTATTGATTACAAGAGTTTATTTGGATTTAATTATCAGGAACAAAAGGCGTGTCGAAATCGTTGAATTCATTTTCCGTTGTATTTTTCTTTTGATTAGGCGGACCATTCGGAAAATGTTCCGAAAACAAACTCGATGGGCAGATCTGAAAATATACATATAATAAATATTGTATAAAATATAATACAAAACATATTAGTTCAGGGTCTGGCATAGAGATGGCACCAGCATGTAGAGCGATTTTGCTTGAGAGCTAACTTTCAAGTCAGCCAACTTGAGTTTGAAAATCATCGACTGAGAATCTCTTATTATTTAGATACTTTTAGTACTATAGATACTCTGGTGAATATGGTGAGTGGAAAGAAATTAGAACCGAGGTTTTAGAAGAAATTTAGACTTTGGATTGAAATAAAGAGTTCCAAAATATTTGAATGATATTAATGAAGAGAGTTAGACATAAATAAATTACATTTTCGGCCATTGAATCTATGGTCTTCTTCAGGTACAAATCATAAAAAGATCTACAATTTGAAGTGAAACGAGAAAGTAATCATCTTGTTTCTCGCTTCAGACTGTAGATATTTAATACCAATTAATCGAAAATATAATTTATTTATTATTGCAAACAACGGAGAAAGCTTCATTTCCAAAAAAAGACAAGACTATTAAGAGGTAGTAAGTAGGACTAAATAAATAAGATACTTGAGTAATTACTCAACAAATGACACTTCACTGATAAGGAAGTCATGCTATGTGAGGCATTAATACATTTATTAATTTCACCATTTTTAGTTCGAGATGGTCCTTACAATAACATAGGGAATGTAAAGGAATAAACAACAATATTGTTTTATCAAGTTGTTGATGGCTTCATTTTAGTCGATATCTAATGAAACACACACACACACGTATTTATTAGTCCAGCAATCCGAAATTCTCTTTTTAAGACATAGCAGATGATATTTTATTTTAATCGGGTTTTTTTTAATACACTATTACATGTATTCTAATAAAGTATAAATAAATATATATTTAAAAGTTCTTTAGAATGAAATAAAATAAACAAGTACAATAAGCCTTCACATATTAATATAATACTATAGCGTAAACGTCACTCCATTTAAAGTTGGCTGTCGGAATAACGTTGTTTTTTTTCCTACTTTAATAGACAGTTAATTTCTCAGTGAATCATTTTAACGCTGTTTTCATCTTCAATTACACTATGAACATGTTTCAAAATTGTCCACCATATATTTTGATAAATATAAAAAATAAATGAAAAACAAATTTATTTTATTCTTGGATATGTATTCTCCGATTATAAACAGTTTAACGCGAATGGATTTCAAAGAACGTATTTCCCGCATTAAACAGGGCTTTTCAATCATTCAGATTGTCCAAAAACAAAAAAAAATTTTTTTTGAAGATTGTTACTTTTAAATTTAAATAAATATTTGCCTAAATTAGCAAATATCTTAATTTAATTATTGAGAGTTGGTTTATTTATTTGATTGCTTACTTTTTTGGTGCGAACGTCGGCCATAGAGAAGCCTTTGAAGAAAGCGATGCCCTGAAGGGCCAGGAGCGAATGGAGCCGAGATGCTGGATCTGGTTGAAGAAGTCGTCGGAGCAAATCTCGTGCAGCATCCGAGGCCTGGACCCCATCTGTCCATTCGGGAAGTACTGCCTGAACCGGCAAATACTGTACACAAACAAGAAAAGATTCCATGTTATTTTACCGATAGAATAGGAAGCTGTAATTTAAATTATCATTTGATATTGTTCTATTTATTATGGTATAGTGAATTTTAGCAAAAATTAAAAAAAATGGTGACCCGTCACACAACATTATCTTATCCAAGATAAGGAAAGCTGTCACACCAGATTTTGGCGTTGTGCCCCCTAGTTAGGCATTTAATGCCAATTTAATCTATTTCATAAGAGAAGTTTAAGAAACGGAGCGGTTAATACCCCCGTTAATGGCAAAAGACCAAATCAAACAATCTTGAGAGAATAAGGGTTAATATATTTCAAAGCTCCAATACATGAATTTTAAACAAAATCGCTAGAGCGAATTGAGAATATAGAATTTTCAAAAAAACTAAAAAAGTACATCAGTAAAGTTCTAGTATTCTTTGGCCGATTATATTGAAAAACTTCCATTTTTTTGGCGATCGCAACTTTCACACCATATATTTCATATATAGATAAGAGAAAAAGGGCTAGAAATTTAGGAAAATGTTTTAACCTATTAATTTTTAGTTTTAGTTTTTCTTTTCCATAATTTTGTTTTTCAGAAATCCTCTTCACCTTATTATTTTTCTCGTACAAATTTTGGAAAGTTACCGACCATCAATTTAGTATTGCTATCATACCAATTTCGATCACAGATGAACACGATTTAGACGTTTTATAACATGAATCAACTGTTTTTAGCAGCATGATGTAAAATAAATAAAGTAAATAAAAATTTTAAAATATACATAGAGAAAATGAAATTATAGTAAAAAAATATATATATAAATATGAATTTCCAAGAGACCCTAATTTCTAATTGAAGAGTAATTCTGGTCTCCAAAAAAACAGAAAATGCAGCAAACGAGGCAGCAAAAACTTTAAAAATATTTCTACTTTGAAAAAAAAATCTCTGGTTAGTCGCGCATGGAATTCGTTTTTTAAATTTTTCTTTCTGCGTCACAGATGGAGGGAATTCAGAGGAACTTCCTCTTGCACTTCTTTTATAAATCTAGAAGTCATTATGATCAAAATATTGATAATATAAAGACCTTTTATAATTGTTTGATATGGAGAGTCTCGGAAAGAAGAGCTGCTAGCTGATTAAAGTTGGCTTTAAGGTCCCAGCGTTCAATGGCAGGAGATCCCCTCGCACATTGAGAAAGATCTCGAACTCTTGTCAGAAAGAGAAATAATTGTAGAATTTATTACAAGAGAAAATCGTTGAGCTCTTTTTATTTTATTTTCTAATTGTTTATACATTGCACTCCAACATGTAGTGTATAGTGTAAACCACCTCTTTAATTGGAGAAATCTCTAGAGAGTGAAATGTTTATAAGTGTAAATAATATTATTATAATTATTATATAAATTATAAATAATTAATTAAGGTAAATGGTGGTATTTTCTCTCCGCTAGGCGCTTTAATTTTTTAAAAATAAAAGTCGATATAATAAAATATTCCTATTGGCTAGGTCAAGGTGAAGGATGGATTGTGATATATCATCTGTTTCACTCAGGAATAGACAAATGCCTAGGAGTAATTCGAGTAAGATGCAGCCAGGCGAAAAAATGAAATTCTTGTTGCCTGACACGCACTTCTTCAGGGCTAACAAGTAATCAAGGGAGTTATATATTTTACATTTTAGAAGAAAGTAAATTTTTTAATCTTTGATTTTTTTAAATAGGTCGTATTATAAACTAGTAAGAACTCCGAAGATAAGCGTTTGTCTACTTCTAGGGTGTTTTGGGTTCTAAAACTCTCCTTAAAAATGAATTTTTTGGCACTGCTTATGACTGCAAAGAAGGATAAATGTTTTTTATTCCGTAATTATTTCGTACCCCTCCTTACATATCTCCGCAACAATGGAAGAAATCTTAGAGGAAGTTGAATAAATGCCTGTCTTTTAATATCTTTCTCTTGGAGAAGATGGTTGGACATTTAAGAAGACTTGGGAGACCCCTCCGAAGTTAGAAGGGGTTCCCCCCCCCCTCTGATGGCCACTGCAGCCGATGATTAATGGCCGCCTGAGCCTCAAGTCAACAACCTTGGCTCGCCATATAAAGCCTAAAGGAAGAGGAGGCTGCAGCCGGCTGACTGCTTCCTGCATTTGAAACCAACAGACAGCCTGCTGCCTTCGCCTTCAGAGGACAGACATCATCATCATTATCATCATCATCATCATCATCATCATCATCATGATAACAAAATCCATTGATCCTATTAAAGAGATTAGGCAGGGCTATTTTGTTCCTCCTCTTCCTTCTTCTTCTCTCTCTCCTCTTATTCTTTATATCCTTTTTTATTCAATGAATGTTTAGAAGGAAGATTAAATAAAAACAGACTGGACTCATGGTCATTCTTAAAAAGAAAAAAATAAGAGATTTCGAAATTTAATCAATATTTATAAAATTTTTGACAAACAAATTTCTCTTTGCATATTATTTTAATTTAGCAATCTTATTTTTTTTTTATATATTTGAATATATGTGAATTACATGGTACATAAATTCGTTAGTTTTTTTTGTTTTCTGGAAGATAGGCAGCCTAAAGACCCAACTAAGTGATTAATTGCTTAAGAACGCAAGCGCATTTGTTAAATCATCCTAAACGAGTCTAGACTATGGTCCCTCGAGTTCTCAGCAAACTAACCACCACTAATTTCTGAAATTTATGGTATCATGATTTGAAAAAAGAATTTGGTACTTTTAGACTAGATCATCCAGATAATGTGCTTATCTTAAATAGTTTCAAATTTTTGGTATAAGCCAAATGCAGCCTCATCCTTTACGATTTATATTGCGAGCCAAGATTGTTGAAAAATTTATGGCAACATGGAAAAAATTGCAAAGAACTAGAATGCTCCTTAAATTGTCTCTTAAGGTTGATGATGGATTAGTAAAGATTATTTTAGTTCATTCTCCTATTTTAATTTTCGCACCTCTGAAAATTTGGTCCCTATATTATCTAACAAGAGAAGTTGAAAAAATAAGTTATGAGGTAAAAGTAACTTCCTTAGATGCCACTAGATGGAATTACTCCGTCTATTCGCAAGCAACTTAAGAGGGAATTATAGTTCGCCCAAGCAAGAGTGATTTACGAATTTCTGGAACTCACTGTTCTAGGTACATGTAGCTATTTTAATAAAAATAAAAATTTTGCTTGAATGATACTTTTATCAAAGAATACCATCCGTCCTTCTTTCATATATAATTATATATATGTCGCTCAGATGTAAATTTCAAGCAAATCGCTTATATATATTTGTGGCATTTTGAAGAAGACTCAACCATATTCGAGAATTTATCACCAAGGGGCTTAGGCCATATTCAGAAACGCTCTTAAGAAAAAACTTTATTTAAAGGGAATTTTATTAAGATTTATATATATATTAGAATTTCTTTGATTAAAATTTTTCTTAAGTGGTTAATTCAAAGGTCTTTTTTAGTTCTCTTTATTAAAAATTTTTCTTAGGAGCGTTTCTGAATATGGTCCTAAGTCTTGTCTCAGTGTTTTCCCTGTCCGACTCTCAGCGCATTAATATCTATTCTCAATGAAAGATATTCAAATTTTTTTTAGAGGGGATGACTAATTGGTTTTGGAAACGTACAAGATGGAGAAATTTGTAAAGTACAGCATTCATTGAAATGGAGAGCCTTGACAACAGGAGTCATCCGACATCTTGACTATTACGACAGCACAATAATGGAAAGAAAAATTGCTTTTATCACGTAATTGTATTTGTCCGGAAGTTGAGTTTCAGGAGGAAAAATGAAAAAAATATATCAAAAAAGAAGGTAGAATTGAAAATTCCCAAATGCGTAATTTGTTATTTCTTTTAAGTTACGCATCAGAGTCAAATGATTATATCTAGATTTTTTATTAGTTTCCCTAAACAATTATGCAAATTAGAACAGCCTTGAAAAATAAATAAATATATGTAAATTATATTATTACTCATCGTCACATAAACAAAATACGGAACAAAGTTTACATCTTAAATAGAAGAAGATATAACTATTTTTAGAAAAACAGGTAATTTTCGTTTTTCGGATTTACATTATCATAATAATTGGACACTAAAATAAATATTTTTGCTTTAAGTTGCCTTTGTAAACTAAAAGAAAATAAAAGAATTCCCCGAAATATGAACCAAAATCGATATTTAAGCATTTTAAGTCTGAAATGAAAAAATCTGGAGTGATAAACGGACATTACACAACTTTCTCTCATCTAAAGGAAGCTGAATGATGTGTTGGCACACCAGATTTATTGCGTCGAGGCCCCTAGGTAGGCTTTCTCTAATTCATCTCTTAATTGAACGTTCAGTCAATTTAATCAATAACGTTAGTTTATGAGAAAACAACAACAAAATAAAAATAAAAGCTTACAAGAATAAAGTGGCTCTCGAACAATTTTAGGACGGATAAGGATTAATATATTTCAAAGAGTATCTAATAAATAATTAATATATAAATTTTAACCAAAATCGTTGGAAGTGAATTAGAATTATGAGAAAATCGAAAAAAAAACTAAAAATGAACATCAATAAAGTAAAGTTCCCGATTTTATTGAAAAGTTACGAGGTGCGTGTGATGTGTGTTTAGTCACTCTAGATTTTTTAAGACTCAGGGGATCTCAAAACGTGTATTTCCGTTGAAATCTTGGTCACAATTTTTTTCTCACCAAATATTACATATATAGGTAAGAGAAAGCAAAAATTTAGCCAACGAAAGTCAGTAAAATCCTTTAAACTTCTGGATATATATCCTGGTAATAATTTTATTTATAGAAATACACTTTAATTGTATTGGATTGAAAAAAAATTGCAATTTTTTTTTTAAAGATTTAATGGAAAATTTAAATTGATAATATAAATTTAGTAACGGTCTTTTATAGCGAATCACTTTTATTATTGAATCCTAAATCACTTCTTATATGAGAAGGTTGATTTAGATGAAAATAGTCTATTATATAAACCACTTACTCAAAGTCATAGTGAATTAAATAAATAATACGAAAAAAATGAATCAATTTTACAAATGAAAAAAAAAAAATCAGAATCTTGTTTATTTATTTTTTTGCAATCTTGAAATTTTAATTCGTGGCAGAAAAATGTGAGCGAGATATTTATTGATATCTTAAAAGACCTTTAAATGTTATCCACTTTTGTTGTGAAAAATTATCTTGTTTATTTTGATAAAAATAAAATCTATTAATAAATATTTATTTTTGATTCAAAATATCAGAAATTCATTAATAATAATTATGTTATAATAAATATAATTTTGAAAATAATTTCAAATAAGCAAAATTGACTATTTTGCTTAAGAAAACTAGATCTTTCCAATTAAAATATTTTATTCTTAATAAAAATTTATATCTGATTCATATGAATCGAAGAGATCTGGAAATGTCCCCTGCAACCTGTTGAAAGGGTTTCTGCTGCTTACAATAGGGCTTTAGAGCCGGTTAAGATGTCGGTCATCTCGGTTGGTTGATAAGTGAAAAATTTTTGTATAAAGATTTTTCACTTTGGACTAACTTTTATATTAGATCTGTATTTGTGGGGGTATATATGGGAAGAATATTTTCGTAGACGTTAATAAATAATAAATATTTCGTCTAAAATTTAAAAAAAAAATGTTTATCTTGGGGTGTGGGATTTTTGCTGGTCTGGTCTTGTGCAAAGGAAGTACTGATTTCCTGAAAAGGCTGATTGCTTAATCCACCAGCAAAATATACAATCACAAAAAATTATTTTATTAAAAGTAATATATGGGTAGTAGTAATAACCAAAACGTCCCTATTGAAGCGTTTTAATAAAAAGATGTTGTTTATTGTTGGAAATAAAAAAATGTATTTTTATTTTATTCATTCCCCCCCCCCTGGTCGAGAGGTTAAAGATATTGACATTTGATAACTTTAAAAGCCAGGGGGTGTGGATTCGGATCCCATGCAATCCGATGAAAATTTATTTAAATACCAATTGTAAATAAATATGTCTGGATTGCATGTAACGTAATTAAAATAAATGTGTATCGTTTCAAGTCTATATGGCCTCAGATACGGAAAAGACTTTAAAAAAATGTATTCACTATTGTTAAAAAATGTATTACAACAATTAGTAGGTCTAGTCGAAGAGAAGAGGAAGTCATCAAGATCATTGTCAATAAGCAAGGCCAAGCTCTGCTGAACCTCGGATTGGTGGCCTCCGAGAAACAAGAGGGTTGAATGTCCGCCGGAATCCATTGGTACAAATTTTTCTATATAAATAATAATATTGTATGTATGTCAAAATGGCCCCTGATTCCAAAATTGACTTTAAAATAACTAAAAAAAAAATAATTAAGTGAAAAATTTATTCATATTTAAATGGGTAAATTTTCATATGAATTGATAAAGAAAAAATATTGTGTGACGGCCGCACATCCGACTTTCTCTTACCTAAGGAAAAGAAAATTGTGTGCTGTCACACCATATTTTTTGCGTCTGTCTTCCTAGCTCACAATTTTATTTAGATTTTATTTTTAGAGATTTTCCATTTGTGTGTATTAATCAATTATTAAAATTATAAAAAAATTAAATTAAATCAATTAAATTCCAATTATTATCAACATAGGTGTTAAAAAGTTTTATATTTTAATATCATAGCTAAACGGGGGTCTTCCTATCTTTTCTGTGGAATACTTAAGACCCAAAATTGGGACCCTCATACTATTATGAGGTCGAAAATGTTTAATACATCTTAAACATTCTATTTATTCTATTTACAGTCAATTTAATCAATATTGTATCGATGAGTAGTTTAAGGGAAAAAAACTAAAGTGGGTCCCAAACAAATTTGGGGGGGGGGGAGAATAATACATTTCAAGATCACTTAATAAATAATGGATTTGAATCAAAATCTTTAGAGCGAATTTTGAGAAAATCGAAAAAAAAAACGTAAAAAAAATACTTTTTGGCCGAGAGACAGGCCATTTTACGATACCCATTTTTTTAGACTGAGGAGACCTCAAAACATGTATTTCCGTTGAAATCTTGACATCCATTTTTTTGCATTCGCAATACTTTATATATTACATATAAGGAAAGAGAAAATAAAAATATAACAGAATAATTATAAACTAGTATTATATTAAATGTCTAGAAGAAATTAATAAACAACTTGTTTTGATGCTTTATTTATTCTAATATTTTAAGTGGGAATAAACAACAATAAGGCGATAAACGTCATCGATTTGTTGGACACCTCTTATATAACGTAGGGATAAATTTTAATTTCATTAAAATTCCAAAACGATATCAAATATAAAGCCATTTCTCTTTTTAATTAAAAAAATGTAAAAGAAAAAGAAGCAACAAATTTTATTATGAATCTCTACGAAATTGTTTTTCTCACTGAGAGATGAGAGATTTATTTTTCAATTTGTTCACATATACATTTACTAGATTTAAGATAAAGATTTACGAGAATGTTTTTTAGAGATACTAATTTACATTTAAAATATAAAATTACATTTCAAGAAAAGTACTTTTGAGACATCTCAAAACGTGTATCGTTTAAAATTGAATATTTGAAGATGACTCACCAAAGATTATTTTAAATAAAAAAATTTGCAATGTTAATATTTTGTCAAAAATTTAATCATTGTTTTTTAAGAGATCTTCAAAAATACCGCTGTCAAAATTTTCCATGATTGTAATACCTTCTTTTAATTTATATGTAAAGAAAGTAATAAAAATGCCAAGATAAATAAATTAACGTAAAGATTAATTTAAATATTTTATTAGTGGGAGAAACGTTTTTAATATGCTGGAGCGTCAATTTCCAATCTTGTTGGGGAAGGAAGAGGAACTACCCCAAATGGGAGGTGCAGGCTTATATATAAAGAATTTTAACAGAGGAGGAAGGAGCATGCAGGCAGGTGAGAAACCCTCACGATATTGAGCATTGAGTCAAAATTGCAGTTGCCAGTGTTGTGTACTTAATATACAAAGAATGCCAGTCAATGCTTGTGAGCTTGTATAGAGCGCTACTTGTTCGATTGACAAAAGTGACAAGCATTGACTGGCATTTATAGACAAGCATTCTTTGTATATTAAATAAACAACAAACCGACAACTCTGCAATTTGGGCTCAATGCTTTGTCATTTGAGTTCATACTGATGATGGCATTGGAGTAATAAAATTTCTCGTCGCAGATAGGCACAGCAGAGAAACTCCTCACCTCCATAATCCAGCCTTAGGTGTAGTAAATTTAAAATTAATAAATGTTGACAAGTCTAAGGCATGTGAATTAATATATTTGACTTATATTTCTAAACATATTCTACTTTACATTACAGAACAGTAGTACATCTTACTACAAACGTATCTTTGTACGAGTTTTTCATACTACGAATTGGCATTCGAACGAAATATTGACTCTTACAACGAGCGAACGTAAGGCCTTATGATGTTAAATTAAATAATGAAATCAATCTTCTTTAAAATGCAATTATTTAGCCTTGCGTCATAAACAGTTCTTCACCAAAATATTGATTAATTTTGAAATAAAACATGGGTTTGTTTGGTTCTTATATCGAAAATTATTTCCTTTTAAATTAGGAACAGCAATTATAGTATTTTTGAAAAAATAAAAATTTTACGATTTGTGTATTAAACTATTCCCATATTTCAATTTTGAAATCTTAACTAGATTAGTAACTCATTAGTAATAAAAAAATTCTGTTCCAATCATGAAAGAAAACTTCTTTGTTTATATCACGTCTTTATCAAATCCCTAACAATTGACATTAAAAGAAATTTTAAAAAATATGATCTCCCTGAGGCATTGAGCAAATTATTGTAAACCACAAACTGGCTCGCTCACTCTGTTAAATATAATGAACATTTCCTCTTAGAAGAGCTGTTAAGCTCAAATTCCAACTTTGGGCTAAGCATATTAGAGCCCTAATGAGAAAACGATTAGTGTGGAAATTGGTATATAAATTGTAATTTAGCGGTCGGGGAAATAATTAATCGCCACTCTGATAAGCAAATTATCTTAATCATTTTCAAAAGAATTATAAAATATTATTCATAATATTAAAAAAAAAAGATTAAGTGTAAAAATTTTTCCAATACACCTGGGCGGAAGTTATCTAATAAAACACTCGATATGCTCAAGTTTCCAAATAAACATTTGTTTATTTAAAGTTGTTTATTTTTATGCCCTAAATCATTTTTCCAGATTAGGTTTTTGTTTGACTTTTTTTTTAGCGTCTATTTTTTTAAATTCATTTTTATAAATAAATTTCTCATTCCTCTCCGCCCAGAATAAAATTTTACTTGCCCTTTTTTTACTGTCTCTTGCACCCTACCCCCTTCAATTTTGCTTTCCTTTTCCCTTTCAGAGGTTTTAAATAAAGAATCTCAAATCGATTTTCACTTCCGGCATTCGGTTGCTGCCAAAAGTTTATTTTATCTTTTTCTTTGGTAGAAATCTATTTTATTATTTTAGTTTTTCTATTTCCTTCTCTCATATAAAAATTAAAAGAGAAGAGACAAAAATTAAATAAAAAATTTTTTTTTTAAATCTTTTGACATATAGACTCCCTCCATATGTAGCCAATTTAAATAAATTTTTGTTGTTCAGACCCGTGGAACATGAAACGAGACATCTATTTCCGTTCGAAGGGACAAAAACTTATTTTAATTGTACAGTTCAATTAATTTAATTAAATTTTTAATGTCAATTAAATTAAATTCCTTTTAAAAAGAAGTAAATTTGAAAACCACTTTAAAGCATGTTATCAAGTTTTCGAATGACTCGCAATTCTTGGAATGTTGTTCCTAAGCCTGGAAGATTCAAAGAATTCGCACATGAGTTTGATGATCTCAAAAAAAAAACTTGCCAAATAAGTACATATGTGTAGTTAAAATTCATTCGCAAGAAATACAAATATTTTATTTTATTTGTTTATTTTTTTTTTTTTTTTGAGGTTTTCTGTTCTTTATATTTACAACCCAATTGTAGAAGAAAATTACAACCAGGCTGTACAGTATATTTACCTCGATGGGAGGGGTTCTTTTTATATTTTAGATAGGTGAGGCTTTATAGACGCCCGGAGTTTTTGCCTCCGAGTCACAATTAGATAAATATAGTCTTGTGCAAACGTTAATTTAGCTAACAGAAAGAAAGAGGAGACATCGACCTCTAGGGATAAAATATCTTCCAATATAAGTGTCAATTAACATCTACTAGTACTTAAAATTTGTTATTTATTGAAAAAAAAAAAGAAAAGTATTTTAGTTAGGATAACAAAACAAAAAGAATTTAAGAAAAATAATTTTAATTTTAGAAGAAAAAATGCCCTGTCCCTTAATGCAAAACTAGAGTTCGGGCTTCACGTACCAGCGGTTTGCTTCCCGACCAGAACCTCTAAAATTTATTTAAATTATATTTAAAAAAAAAAAAATAAAAAAAATGAGGTCTTCCTCTTTTGAGAGTAAGGATTAAACTACTTAACCATGAATTTAAGAAAAGTTCGATTCCCAATCAAATAATTTTTATCCTTTGGAGAAGGGATTTCGGAAATTTGGGTCTTTTCATTTTATTTTTCCATAGCCTAATGCTAATCTTAGGATAAGTTGTTTCATTTTTGGAAGTGTATTTTCTATGTCTAAGAATCTCTAGGATTAGGCTGGAGAGAAAAACAGTTATCAAGATATTAGTTGACAAGCAAGGCCAAGCAATGCTAAACTTTGGATAAGTGACTCCAAGAAACAAGACTATTGAACGTTGACTGAAAGTCATTTTAATATAAAAAACAACTTCAAATTTCTTGATTATTTAATTCATTTAAAAATTTCTAGCCATAGCCTTAGACGCTGCAAGACAAGTGTCTAAAAACGCAAATGTTGTCTTATAGGTTGCTTCTTCAATTTCCTCAAAAGTAAACATGCACAATGTTGACAATTATCTTTATCTTTACTCCAAAATTATAAAAAAAAAAAAAAAAATGGGATAGGGCTCAATCTGGAGAATATGGTGGATGGAAAGAATATTTTCGTAGAAGTGAATAAAATATTTCGTCTAAAATTTAAAAAAATGTAAAAATTCGAGATATTTTAACATTTTCACTTTTGCTCTCCTTTATATTTTAATTTAAAGTTTTTTTTATTTAATGACGAGATCAAAAATATACTCCTTTAAGTACCTTTCAATAAAAATGTAGATAATTTTTTAATTTGTTATATTTTATGTATTTTGGTTGAAATTTTAAGTGCACCCACTTGAAAAGGAAATGAATGTCAAGGACTGTCTTCTCTCTGTGACGGTTGCTATGGCGATGGATGAAGACTTAAGCCATGAATATCGTTTTTTTTTTTTTTTTTTTTTTAAAGAAAAATGTGCAAGAAAACGATACTAGAAAGGGAATGCAGAAGAAACAAATAGATTACATCTTTACCAACATGAAAAACATTTTCTTTATTAAAAAAAAAAATAAAATATTTTTTCTTTTAATAAATCTGTAAATAAATCTTTTATTTAAAAAATCTGATATGGCTACCAAATTCGAAGCGTTGATAATAACGCATTTCTTTTTTAAAAGAACGGAAGATTATTTTGAACGAAATAGGCAAGCTATTTACCAGCCAAACATCTTTAAAGTTTGATAGCTTTCTTTTATTTACGATTATTCTCATTTAAGAATAACCTGATAAAGTGTGTGAAATCGAGGCCAGTTTATAATTATTTTATTTTTCTTTAGTCTTTGAGGTCATATAGACTTTAAACAATTTAATTATTTATTATTTTACGGTACAAGCATATTTATTTAGACCAGTGTTTCTCAACCTTTAAAACAAAAATATATATCAGCGACACGCCTCCTTTTATTGCACCTGTCATTGATTTTGCTTCATCCGTAGAAATTCCTGTGCAAATTTTCCAATTTAAGTTAAAAGTTTTCATGTAGTTGTATGTTATTATAAAAATGTCATCTCTAGTTATTTAATTCATTCTTTCAGGTAATTCTTTGCAAAAGAAAAATGAATGATCATATCCTGATAAATGACATTAATTACGCTTTCCTACTTATATCTGTCGATTCATCGATTTGGAGAGCGAATATATTATCAAATTTGAGGTGTCCTATTAGTTGAGTTTTTACATCTTCCGACATGTCTTGAATCTGCCTGCTAATAGTCTTGTTAGAAAGTGGATTTTTTTAAATTTCCTTTTCTACATTATCCCCTATTAAAGTTTTCACGAGGAGATGACAAGATTAATTCTTCAACGATAGTCTGCGGTTTTTTCTTCTGAGCTCTTCAGCACTTCAGCAACTAAGAAACTACATTCGTGTGCTTGGTCTGAGCTTTTGATTTTAATAATCTTTTGAAAAAATCAGGAGACTTCTTTACTGGTTTTGGATGTTTTGTAGCTAACGACATTGGAATTTATTAGGAAACAAAGAAGCATTACAAAATTTTTCATGACAAATAACGCCAATTGGAGTAGATCAGTTTTTACCACTTATGCATGAAAATCCAAATGATATATATTTTTCATCATATTTTTGATTTACGATTTTTGCCTTTTTAGAAGAAGCTGCTTCAGTGCCGTTGTCATTATTAGTTTCCTTATTTTAACTTTCTGATCCTTTTCTAATTAAAAACTTATCCATTTTAGGATTTGAATTTCCTTTATTGTTTAAAAATCTTTTAAATTAAAAAATAATAATATTAACTTTTGAAACAATTGCAAATACTAAATATTCACATGTTCAAACTTCTATATTTCAGTTTTTAAATAAGACATAACTTTCAAGTCTTTGATAACTTTGATACAACTACTTCAGAGGTAGAGTTCTGGCAGCGAAATATGAATAGAGTGTAAAGATCAGTATCATTTTTTCACTTGAAATAAAAATTATGCCGATTAAACAGCTATAGGTCGTGTCTAAAGCCAAATAAATTATCATAAATTATATACACTCAATTCTGTTTTTTCCATTCGATTGATTGGTTCCCAAAAAAATCGTATAAAAAATATATTGTATTGTATTGTAGAAAAATTGAAGATTTGTTTCAGATCTAAAATATCATCAAATTAAAAAATTAAAATGTCAAACATTAAAATATAAAAACACAGCTGAGAATATATATTCAAAATTAATAGATATGGAAAAGGGGGAGGCAAAAGAATGATAAAATTTAAGAGATTTTTCCGGCCTTTAAAATTGTTTTATGGATTTAGATTCCTACCATTTTTAAATTGGTATCTAATTACTTTAAATAAATTTTTGTTTGGAATGCTTAGGAAGCAGTGTCTTGTCTATTTCAGGAAGAACTTGTCAAAATTTTTCCATTTCTTTATGATCTTGAAAAATTTAAATTATTAAACTTTACGTTTCAAGTTAAAAAGACCCCAAAAATGTATATGTAGCTTTTATTTTGGTTTATATCTCTGGAACCACTCATCGGAAAAAGATGAAATCTTACAAGATTATACCCCCTAGAAGTGCCTAAAAAGGTATTAAAATTTAAAGAGAATTGGTTAGGTATAAGAAAATAATGTCATCCTATTATATTATATTATATTACAGAAAAAAAAAAGTCAAAGATATATATATATATATTGTTATTTATTATTTTTTATTTATATCATTTTTCTGATTTTTTAAGTCTTTTCGGCATCTGAGGCCATTTAGACTTTAAACGATCGTAATTAATATATATATATATTACGATACAATATCCAGGCATATTTATTTATCCAAATGATTGATATAAAGAGGAGGAATTAAAAATAAATTTTGTATGGTGAAAATTTTTGTTGACCTTTTCCATTTTTTTTTTTTTAATTAATGAAAAGATTTATTTATCCAAACAACATAACCAAAAAATAATAATAAATCGATAGGATGGTAGAGCGGACCCATCTTATATTCCCAAATGATATAGTTAGAGGTGAAAAGGTTAAAAGTGGGAAAACTTATTTTTCATTTAAATATGTGTGTGTTGTTTATAACACTTGTTTGTTTCTTCGTCAGAGATTAATCTCGAGTTCTATTTAGATTCAAAGTATAATTACGGATTAATGAATTTCTAAGGTCAAATTAATTAAGTGTACAAAAATATTTATCAAACATCTTCTATGCTTAATTATAATTTTATTGGTGTGTGTATGTGTGTGTGTAATTTATTATTTATGATCTTGGAAGATAGGAGAGGATACCTTCTTAGAATTGACCAGATTTTACTAACCTGTACGCATAACTCAGAAGTAATAAAGTAAAAAAAATGAGACTTTTAAACGAAATGTTTAATTTAATGAAATAGGAAAAATGTTTTCAATAGTGATGCTGATATTATCATTTATTATTAGGTATATATTATAAGTATCATGGGATATATAAATTCGTTTGTTTTTGCTAAATGGAAGATAGACAACCCAAATGACTCCTGCACTAAAGGATTTTTCGATCCATTGTTCTAAAAATCATACCACGCATGAGTATCTTGCACTGAACATGCGTGGCCCGCTCTGGAAGAGACATCGAGCAATTTATCCATTAGTGAGTTGGTCATTTGTGTTGTTTCCTTTCCAGCTTTCAAAAACGAATCCATCCCTCCCATGGTATATTAATATATCTTCTAAAACAGAAACGTTTATTCTTGAGTGAAATTCAATTTATTAGTCATCAAAATCACCGAGCATTTGTTCGAGGGACTTCAATCTAGACGAATTCTAATAGCTTCATTTCTCCAACACATGCTTAAGCCATATTTTGGAAAAAATTATTTTTATTTTCTATAGACCATATATGGAAA
The DNA here is from genome assembly GCA_010014785.2 of Anisolabis maritima. Classification (NCBI taxonomy): domain Eukaryota; kingdom Metazoa; phylum Arthropoda; class Insecta; order Dermaptera; family Anisolabididae; genus Anisolabis; species Anisolabis maritima. The sequence continues at coordinate 27,282 of JAAAKE020166457.1, forward strand.
AATTTAACTTATAATCTTCAATTTATTATATTTATATATTATTTTCATAATTACTCAGAGCTTCATATCTGGTGACGAACAAGAGTTGTCCAAGCTTAGTTTAGGCAGTTCTGCTCCCTGTTTCTCTCTCTATTGACTCCTATCTGCCAAGGACTGATGATTACTTATGATTAATTCAGGGAGTAACTTTCTTGGGTATATAATACTGGGTTTTAATGCTTCGTAAAATACTTCTTCAACTATAAGACATTCCCTGTCTCGAGTGCATCTTTTACTTATTTAATGGCACAAGTCACAGGAAAAAGAGAAAGAAAGAAGATATTTATACTTCATAATTTTAATTAATAACTTATTTATGAATATATTACTCAATTGTTGATAGAAAGAATATCACTGCAATGAACACCAAAATCTTAAATCTGTTTTTGTTTCTTTTATCCAAATCAGTAATTAGCAGGTATTTCGGATATAAAAAGTAAAAAAAAAGTTGTTATTAGTGAGAAACAAGTTGACCCCTCTTGGTTTAGCACAAGCAAGTCATCCAAAAAGATCCAAAGAAAGTGTTTGAGGATGGATACAACAACAACAAGGAGGAGATGGAGAGATGGAGATGAAGCTGAAGAGCAGCCATGCCGACTCGACGGGGTGCAGACGAGTGTCTTCAACCGGTTCTTCAGCTCGGTTTATAAATAGCTTGACCCCAGGACGTGAAGCGTACCGAATGCAAAGAAGAAGCAACAGCAACAAGAAAACAAGGCGAGCCACAAACACGCGATAATCACCGGAGGCGATTACTTTTCTGGCCGGTTAATTGTCATGAGAGCATCAGCAGCAGCATCCAATCGGCTGGACCAAATTTAATTGCTGCGAGATGCGCGGTACATGGTCAAGCCCGAGCACCTCCTCCTCCTCCTCTCCCTTCCAGAAGAAGAAGTTGAAGACTTTCTCAGAAACGATTAGATTCGACCAGGGCAAATTAAGTTGTTTGCTTTTTGGTGAACAATTAAAGAAACAAATCGAATAAAAAAAAAAATTAAAATTAAAAATTTTCCGATTTCAAGAAGATGATATTCATTTATTGATTTTTCGATGATCATCAATTATCAAACAACAGATGAATTGGAATTTTAAAATATTTCCTGCTGACCATGACCATGAGATTGATCGGCCAAGACCCTGGGCCGGTTCTGTCGGGTGTGAGTGCAGTACGTGCATGCACGCAGCCAGCAAACGGCCATTTTAAAAAATGAAATTGAAATGTCATCATTTTAGTTTCTACAAAGAATAATACCAAATTCACACGCGAAAAAGATGGCGTTATTTCTGTTCTAGTCAGTTGATGAATCATCCTCTCCAAGTGTACAAATTAATGAATAAATTAAAAAACTAGATCAAATATGACCAAGATAAATAAACATTTCTTATTTTATTAATTAGCCGAAAAAAGATATGGGTGAAAGAAGTGGTTTTTGGAAAAGTGTTTTGGTTCTAGAAAACCCCTTCTAGTCATTCATTCAATTAATTAATTAATTTAGAGGTAAGCTTTTCAAGTAAAAGTTATCTGCAGAGAAGCAATTTTACATAATATTTATTAGAATATTATAAAAAATTTATATTGCCCAAGCTTTTTGAAAAATTGGAAAAAAAATAATTGAATTTGCATTTTGATGAGGCGGCCAGGCAGCTATAAATTTTGGAAAGAATGTTCTGACGTTTTTTGATACCTTGAAGATGATATCATCTCTGAAAACAGAAATATCTTCATTAAATTGACGATTAGGCAAAATTGAGAGTTTTTGATAAAGTACTATTTCTTTATAATCATTCTTTAAAATTAGAAAAATAATAAAAGTTCTAAGAATAAACAGCTTTGAATTTAAAAATCACATCATCTCTTTGGATTATCTACTTCTAGTTTACTTAATGTACGAGTATATGGAAATTAGATTAGATTATCACATTCTAAATTAAAAATTTTCTAAATCAAAAAAAAATCTGATGTGACTAAACGCTCAAACACAAACACAACTTTCTCTTAACTTGGATTGGAAAGTTGAGTGATGTGCTGCCATAGCAGATTTTTTGCGTCAGGCTCCTTAGGTTGCCGTTTATTGCCAATTTAATATTTCGTTAGTGGTTTATGAGAAAATCGAAAAAACTAAAAAGTGTACAGTGGGTAAAGTAGGCTACAAACAATTTCGGGAGGGATAAAGATTAATATATTTCAAAAATCATTTAATAAATAATTGAACAATGAATTTTACATTAGTAAAGTACCAATACTCTATGGCCAAATTTATTAAGAAGTTTTGAGGTGCCAGCGACGAGCTTAAATACAAAAATTTTAGCCTCGTACGTTTTTTTGTTTTTGAGAAATTTTATTCACAGAGAGGTTTTTAGACTCAGGAGATCTCAGAACGTGTGTTCCGTTGAAATCTAGATATCGATTTATTTTGCGGTCGCAATACTTTCTCACTGTATATATATATATACACCGAGGTGCAAAAAAGTGGAACACTTAGAAAAATTAATTTTTTCAAATAATTTTCAGAAAAAACATATTTTATTTAAACTTTTAATACATTGTGTGATTGTAAAAATATTTTTAAACAATTTTAAAATGAAAACAAT
>JAAAKE020166458.1:0-11719 GCA_010014785.2 Anisolabis maritima
TTTGTCGATGCAGCTGCCCTTAGACAACGCGGCGATGAAGCCCCAAATGGGACTTTTCCTAGGAAATTAAGAAAATCGATTAATATACTTATTAAAAGATCAATTTCTATTAAATAAATGTTAAAACCTAAATGAAACATTTTATGTTTGGCCAAAAACCCCTTAAAACGTTGATTTCTTTTTAAAGACATGGTTGCAAGAGAAATATTTTTTTAATAAGAGAAGAGTTGTTATATTATTTTGAGGGCTTATTATTATTTGTTTGTTAATTAATTTCAATTATCAAGTGATTATATAAAAATAAGAGAGGGGAATCGATAATGAAAGAAAATTTGAATCTTTTATTAAATTTATAATTAAAATGGAGCATGTTTTGAATTAAGATATTAATAAAATTATAATAAATATTCACCCTGAAATTATTTTGCTATTTATCTTTATATTTTATAACATATTTATATTTAATATTGCAAACGTAGTTGCTTTTTGAAAAACGGAACAGCTGTTTGTCAGTTGTCACTTGTCATAAATTACTCTTAGGAGAACTAGTTCAAAAAACTAGTGCTAAAAAGAAACGAAAGACTACCTAGTTCAAAAAACAACAATCGTTCTTTTTGACATTAACTCTATCTAGCGGTTATTGGAAAATTAACATTTTGGAGGTGGAATATTTTAAAAGTTCCAATTAAGTTGAAAATTTTTATAGTAACATCAATAAATAATAAAACATTTTACCTCATCATTTAGTAATCTAACAAAATTCCTACATGATTTATTATCTCTTGGTATATATCTATATATTTAACTTTATATTTTATAACTATATGCTCTAAATATAAATATTTTTTTTTTTAAATATTAAATTAAATTAAACAGAAAAATAATTGCCAACCTCTACATGGTTAAAAACAAAATTGATGCTAATTTATATTTAATTTGAAATTACTGATCAAAAATTCTAGCTCCTATCAACGAAATTTGAATTTATATTTATATTTATTTAAATATTTAGAATGTTAAAAGTGAATTAAGTAAATACATTTGAAAAAAATAATAAATAAGTAAAAAAAGAACGAGTCTAGGTATTATAGTTCATCAAAAGAAACAATTTTGTCAGTGTCTCTCTCTATATTTTCATAGGGAATTAATTCTTTTAGCGGTTTATTCAATTTATAAAAGACTATTTTATAACTCGAATGTTGTATTTGGGAAAAAGTAAGTATTCATTATTTCCTCTGTCGGTTTTTATTTTTTTTATTTGTTCATTATCCAAAGTTTTCCTAATTTGATTAATTGATTATTATCAATACAATTCTATTTTTTTAAGTGCTAGACATCTTAAAAATAAAATTCGATTAGTTCATAAAAATATTCCTAAATTCTTTGTTGAGATCTTAGGGGATATAAAAGTAAAAAATAACGAAATCATATTATTTTTAAAAGAAAGAAATCACTAATCCAATGTCATTTTGAGGGGAGGAATTTTATTATATGTAAGGCTCATCTAAATATAGAATAATAAATAATATTTTTTTAATATTAGAATGAAGGCACTGCAATTAATATTTATTTTAAAATGCTTATTTGGCAAGTGAGAATTTTGAAAATGCATACACTAATTTGAGTTGAATGGTTGGTGGTGGTTGAGTGTCTGTGTGTCTGATTGCTGAGTGGTCGAGTGAGGGTCAGGAGGGGCTTCCATGATTGGAGCTTCACTCTCGACATCACCGATTGGTTTTTGCTTTATATCGCGGCTCGTTTGATTAGGGGGACTTTCTCCTCCATTTATTATTTACTTTATATATATTTTATATATTTATTAAAATGTCTGTGTTTTTTGTAAACGCGTAAGTATCTCTTTTAATATGACTTTTGTTTTGAGGTTAACCTCTCAAAAACTAACGAAACTTAGAAATGTCATTCATTCATTCTCTCTCGCTCTCTATTTAATTCACCTTCTTTTATTTATATTATCTTTCAATTTATTTTAATATTTTTTTCCATTTGATAAAATTTAATAAAAAAAAGCAACAATAATATTTATAAACATTCATTCACATATTAAATGAGGGGATATTTAAATGAGTGGGTAGTAAATTTTTTATAATCAATAAAAATAATCTCCCTTATTTGAAATTTCTTTTTTTCATATTAAATTAATTTTTAAAATGAGAAAAAGATGGATTAATTTTTTCAATGTATTTTATTAAATATATGCTTGATTATCAAAGTGAGTTTAGTCATCTCTGATTTGTTTAAATTAAAAAAATTTTTTTAGACAAATATTTCTAATTTAAATGGTATAGAAGGGAGAACCGAAAGATTATTTCTCAAAAAATTATTTTGCTAAGAAAGCATTTTCGTTAGTTTCCGCATATTAAATAAGAATTTATTTTTTGTTTTTCCTACTCTAAATAAATAAATAAATAAATTTTATTTAGAAGTACAAGTCCTCGGTGGCTAGGTCCATTCAAACACAAATATAAATTTACAAATTATAAAACAACAAACAACAAAACAAATACAAAAAAATAATAGAAATAGAAATGTATTCATATTAACATGCATTCTTTAAATGTAATTACATTAAAAAAAAATTGGAATCATTGGAATAATTCTACATTATAAACTTCATTAGTTCAATCAATTCTCCTTTGAGCAAAGGATTTTTTATAAGGAATGAATAAAATATAAAGCTTTGGATACAAGGCCGAAATAGAATGCGTTTCAGACTATTTGATTACTTAATCCTCAATTGCTAATTACTTATGCGTAAAAATTAATTTAATTCTTTATTGGTCATATTTGCACATATCCAATAACAACAGAGAACAAATAATTCCTATATTTCAACTTGGCAACTAAAATATTTGTTTTGTTGCTATAATCTAGAAACCTTGCAAAAAAAATTTGTCATGAATAATTTATTTTCCCCGTTAAATTAAAATGTTTAAAAAGTAATTGTTAAATCCATGTTAACTTTTAGCATTTTATATATACGATAGGATATTAAAATTCAAATAAAATTTATAAAAAAGGATGAAAAATATAGAAAAATGAAGCCTGAGTTATTTCATTACTATATATATATTTATATTATCCATATAACGACTGATGACGTTTTGGTTCGGGTTTGAACCATCTTTGGAACCTCAAAGAATGTAGCACAATACATATTATTTGTTATAATATAATTTAACAATTTTATAAATTGCATGCATACCTGTGGTTAAGTCGTTATGGAAATATAAAAACCATCCATTTATTTTCCACAAAAATTTTGATTAACAAATAGATTGAATTTATAAATATCTCTCAATAAATATAGTTTCTAGCATTCAAGACTACAAATATGAGTGGAATTACAAATGTATATACCAGCATGCGCACAGGGGTATTATAACTGACGGACCTAGCCGGAGAGAAGAGGAACAGTTACTGAGCAAGACCAAGCCCTGCTGAACCCCGGATTGGTCATCTCTCAGAAACAAGTATGCTGAAAGTCCGTCGGAAGCTATCGGTACTAATTTTTCAAATGAAATATATGTATATACATTGACTAAAAATTGAAATGAAAAAAAAAAAAGGATACCACCCATTCAAACTGGGGAGAGATTAATATTTCAGATTAACTTTTGAAAAATACTTTCCTTATGGGAGTTGATTGATTACATTTTCAAAATGCATCATTTTATTTAAATATATATATGTTAGTTTGGTTTTTTTTTTTGTTGTTTTTTTTTTGTAATATAAACCAAACTAATATTTATACATTTCATATCATTTGACCTTTAAAAAATATATATGGATTGATTCTAATACCCGTCTTCTAAAGTAATTATCTGTAGAAATGAGTGAATATGACCAATGAGTGACTTAATATGTAGGTTGTGAAAAATATTTATGAAAATAAACGTTAATAACTTTTGTCCAGACGACGTGTTATATTTTGTAGTTGTAATAAAACTCCAAAAATAATACGAATTCGACTGTGAGAGATACTACGGGAGCCCACCACCACCATATCGATTTTGGATTGACTTACGTGGAAAATCTTTTAGAGAGCATTCGTTAAATGAACATGAGGTTCAAAGAATATTTTGACAATCAAAATGTTAATGTGATATTCTCTAGAAAATCTAATAACAACCGTAATTTCAATAATCTATGGTTACTCTAGAAAGTAACTTTCTCGGGAATAATACTGGGGTTGGTTCCTGTTCACTTTCCCCAGAAATAATAGTTGAATAAATTTTTACCATAAGATGGATTTGAACCTGAATTGCCTTCATCTCAGAATTACTAAAAATATACTCACTAAAAGTTATTTTATCAGAATTAAAAGCTTAGCTGCTTTATCTTCTCGGCTAATCTCCTCCTCTTATATAATAAATACTCTAAATTTAGAAAACAATAGTTGGTCATGTTAAATTAAAATAATATCAAGAATGGACAAACTAAGATTTTAATGAAGTAAGGATAAATATAGAGCAATGCAGTTAGATTTATTTCTTTATTAATTTAGAATTCATAATTTAGAATGGCTCTGACTAGGCGCAGATAAAAGAGACATATATAATAGGACTAATTAATACTTATTAATGACATCTGAGGGCTTTCTTTTGACAAATCTCTGACTTTGAAGCTGGACGCATAGTTGACCGAAACGTCACTCTGAGATTTTTTTTTAAATAAAGAAATAAATCTAGCTGCATTGCTCTATATTTATCCTTACTACATATAAATACTCAGATATCTACCTCACGTAAATAAGATTTTAATGTCAAAGTAATAAGAGCTGATAAAAACCATATATTGACTTTAGAAATGTGTCACATTATTAAACAAAGACACGTGCAGTTAAAAAACAACATACACTAAACATTACCATATTAAATAAAAATATATTGTAATTAAAATATTAAATTAGGAAAAAAATGTATATAAAATATTAAAAAAAAAATTTATTGTGAACTAAACGACAACTATCGTATTTTGTGTTTAGATAATTTATTATTATTTTAATAATGGTCGTTTGGTTTTAATTTCAGTCGTTTTTATTGGATTAAAAAAAAAAAGTAATGTAATAATAATAATAATAATAATTAAGTCAAGATCAATTTTATATTCATGGCCAAAATATAAATTGATAATCCTCTTATATCGATTATTTTTTATTCGATTTCTCTTAATTTTCTTTTCGTTTTTATTTTTCAATCTTATATAAAAGGAGACACAATTAATATTATTTAATAGCAGCTAATATTTGCATTTTAATATGGCGAGAGTGATGGGTGGAATCTCATTGTAAGTATTTTCTCTGTGATATTTTGTAAATACTGTACCTGATAATTGTTTAAAGCCCTGTTGTAGAAGTCTTGAACTCTGAAACGTCGGTACTCTGCCGCGAGATTCATCCCAAAAGATTTTGGCCTAAAAACTCTCTCCATTTTATATTCATCCTTCTTATAAGATTGACTAGGCTGTTCTACAATATCTACTGATTAATTAGAATACATTTTATGATTCTCTTCCATTTACAAGAACTTTACAGATTCAAAATCTTTATTCTCTACATTTGTTTTAAGCTGTCAAATCCATTTGGATAGATAGCAGATCTCGAAGACATAACTTAATTTACACAATCTAATATATGAGGTTCAATTTAAAAAAAAATATATATATATTCTGGTAAAACAACTAATGCTGAATTGTTCTATATTTTTCATTCTTTTTTAACAATTTATCCAGCCATATAAATTAGATTTATTTAGACAAGGGATTCCCACCTTTTTTGCATCAATCACCCATTAATTTTAAAATGAGAATAGCTAAAATTTCTTTGAAAAAAGAACGAAATTTTATACATAATATATTTTTTCTTATTATTATATTTTATTCATTTGTCATCTAAATCAGCGCGGTACGCGTACCATTTGTTTTAAGGTTGGGAAGCGCTGATTTAGACGATGTGAATATATAGTTTGAATAGTTTTGAAGGTAAAGAAAAAAGAATAGCAGCTATTATTAAGTACCAATATGCAGACGTTTCGGTTTTGGTCAATTTATATGGACAGCCCTAAAGCTTTGAAGATGGTCTCGACCAAGGCCAAAACGTTAGCATAATGTGGCATAATAAAAACAAATAATAATAGCTGCTATTTTTTCTCAAAATTGATACTCACATAAATGTGGCCCACTTTGCAGTCATCTCTTGACTTCTTTTCACTCGCTTTTAGAATAATAAAAATAAAATCCTCATACCGTAGATGATATCCAACAATTTTTGTTCTTTTTTGGATTAAGACTTTGTACAATTCCCTTTCCAGTAGTTCTTATCACTTTTTAGCTATTATTTTTTCATTCTCCAAATCTACCAGACATAAAAAACAAAAAAAAAATTATTCACTTTCAAAATAATTCTAAAGGGAATGCTAATTCCTTAATTATTAAGAATTATTAATATTGAATCTTATTAAGCTATAAAACACATATTCAGAGGAAATTAAGCACGACTTAATTTTTCAGGTTGATGGGCAATAAAAAATGGGAATATTTGAGAGCCAATCTCTCTGTGTTGTTTCTTGTGCATTAATTTAAAATAATAAAGCTAATCAATTTTTTTTCTTTTTTAGTGAAAATGGAGAAATAGAAAACGAGTCTTCGATCCCTGGGGGCTCTTCAACTCCAGGAGCTCAAACAGATGCCCAACAAGCCTTAGCAAATTTTTGGTCAAAAGTCACAGATGATATACGCAAAATAGATTCTGTATGATTTCATTTATAAATTTAATTAATAATTGATACAAAAAATAGAGCGATTTTAAATCTTTGAGATTTATTTGTGATTTGGGTCGAATAAAATGCGACTTGTAATTTAAAAAAAGGACGGAAGCTTTTCTTAAATTGCTTTAAGATTATATCCCCTATGTCATGACTTTATGTATCTGCAATGTTAACATTTCTTAAAATGACAAATTTGAAAAAAACAACGGCACTTTTGGTTTATTAAAAGCAGATCTTCAAATTGGACATTGTATATAATGAGAGATTTTCCGATCTTTTCATTTGTTTTTCTTTCACCTTGAAAGCAACTCAAAAAATCCAAATTTTGGAGACAGCTCTATATAATAGTTTATGATGCCACTCTATCTGATGTTATGTTTCTAGAAGAATTTTGAACTTTTGAAACTCGTCCCAAGACCCGAGTTGTGATGCAACTTCAGATCCGTAATTCGCTGTATATCTGCTTAGTCCCTTCTTGTCCAATATGAGGAGATGACTAAGATAAGATAAGCTGCGAATTACAGATCTGAAGTTGCATCACAAAATAAAAATATATCTTAACCTTACTCAGGACATTATGTGAAATTCTTTTTACATCCCCTTCGTAATCTCTGAATTTTAAATGTCATTTAGGGTCTTATCTAATTATGTTAAAAGCAAATTCGCCTGATAGAATGAGAAAATAAACATGCCAAAAGTCCCTTAATTTAAAGAGATGAAGTAATGAATTCTTTTTGGCATGACAATATCCTGAGGTCCAAATAAAAAAGAAAACTAACATCGATTAGCCATTTTAAAGATTAAAATATGTAGCATAATAAAGTTTTTGTTTTTAGCGAGATTTTAAAAACCAAGCTCTACCATTGGCCAGAATAAAAAAAATAATGAAACTTGATGATGACGTTAAAATGATATCAGCAGAGGCTCCTTTACTTTTTGCCAAAGCAGCCGAAATATTTATTCATGAATTAACATTAAGAGCCTGGATTCATACTGAAGATAACAAACGAAGAACTTTGCAAGTAAGTGGAAAAAATATAAATAATATTAATTTACAAAAAAAAAAAAAAAAAAATGAATTATTTTTTAGAGAAATGATATAGCAATGGCGATCACAAAATTCGATCAATTCGATTTCCTAATTGACATAGTCCCCAGGGATGAAATCAAACCAAACAAAACAAGAGATGAGAGCAATGTGAGGACGACATCAATGAACCCAGACCAAGTAAGATTTATGGATGATGCATATGATGAGTGATGGCACTCCTTCATCGTTACATCTAAGTACCAACTACCAGACCAAATATTATTATTTCTGTTGATTGCCCGTAATAATAATTCATAATCCTCGATCGGTTATATTTTCTTTTAAGCTTTTTTTTAATTCTTTGTTGGCATCTTAGGCTATTTACACTCCGTCCATATTTACTTGAATTAATTAGAGGCCAATATAATTTAAATAAATCTTTATGGGAAGCCAATCCAATACCGGAACTAGAAGCGAGACCTCTACATCTGTGTCTACGGACAGGGGCTGATTGAGGCAATATTAAAATTTTTATTTTATTACTTTTTTTTTTATAGGGCGAAAAGACAAAAAATTTTAGTAGTAGAAAACGTATCTCTTTTTTCTCTGCCTTTTAGAACGGAACGTGAGGACTAGACAGTCAAATGAAGAAGCAACAGTAAATGCAATGTTAAAACGTTTCCACCTTAATGAAAAAAGGCCAATCAACTTACCAGTGGCATATTCTAAAGGATGGAGGGACTCCAGCCCCAAAATTCCAATAAAAACCTAAATAATTTCATAAATAATAAGTTTAAATGGAATTTCTAAAAAGTTTCAATTACTTATAAAGAAAAATTAACTAAAAAAAATTTGATTTTGGGCCCCTAAAATTTAAATGATTTATATATTAAAATACACTTCACCCGCTGACAGAAAATTTATAAAGACGAAAAAAGATGAAATTACTTGCTCTCTCATCTGTAAGCTATCTACTACAAAGGACCCAAATACGTTCTACCTTAAAAAAGATAAGAGAAAAGAAATATGCTCCCAACAACATATCAATTAAAGAAAGACATGATTATTTTACTGAGTTTTATAAGGAAGAAAAGAATAAAGTAATCCATATATGGAACCGAGTCTGGACCTTTGGATTGTGATATTGAGATATCTGCATTAAACAAACTTAACAATAAAAAAGCGCCAGAATTCGATGAAGTCTCTAATAAATTTCTCTTCAAAAGTCTAAACTCTATATTTAAAAATGGAAGTATACCAAAAGTCAGAAACGAAAATAGTGTTATTTTTTAAAAAAGGAGACCCTAATATTCTAGACTATTAACGAGGTATTTTTTTATTAAATACCACTACTAAACTGTTCTGTTGAGGAGGCCTTTTCATATGGACCGAAGATAATGAAATAATCCCCGAGTGTCAATCAGGATTCTGTAAAGGAAGAGGATGTATCGATAATAATTTCGTATTAACATCAATCTGAGGCGGATAGCTCAGATTGAAAAAATGGGCTCTGAACTTTCAAGATATAATTGCTGGCCACTGGAACCACTCACTGCCTTATCGACTTGTCTTTGAAAAGGTGTCGGGATTAAATTCTGATTAGAAAAAAAAAATTATTTTCCAACTTTCGGTTCGGTTCCCTGACCTGAGAAATGGCATTTATTTAAATTCTATTGGCTACCCTCTGATTTAAATAAACATTTTTTTTTTCATATAGAAGGGCAAGATCAGCCAAAAAAATAAAAAGCCTTTATTTGCTTATTGATCTCAGAATCGTTTCGGGACAAATTTATTATTTCATCTTCAGTTCATATTAAAAATACACATATATTAAAGCTATAAGTTGTTATAAATGTATAAAAACATTCTCACTATTAATTATAACTTAACGACAAACTTATTTTGCATAAAGTTAGTCCCATACATGTTCAACATATGTATAATATTACAATATAATATTTAGATGATTGCTTTAAAGATAAAATCAATATGTAGATATATTTTCTTAAATTCAATTAATATAAATTAATTTGATCTTATTTTAATCTCCGGATTAACCTAATCTAAATTTAATAGACAAATAAAAAATAAAAATAACCTGAATCTTCTTTCTAATCATTTCTTCTTGGTTTATCAATTTTTCTATATGTAATTTGACATTAAATGTAACATTGTATATAAAATTTTAACATTTATTCAAAACGTCATGATATAAAAATATAAAAATACACTGGACACAAAGTCGTTAATTATCCAAAAGATAGTGAGAGTCTGGACGATGCACTTCTTTTTCATGGGTGAGCGTGCGCCTAATTATTATTATTATTATTATTATTATTATTATATATAAGAGAGAAAAAGTGTAAAATAATTAATTTTTATATCTTGACGTTTTGAATAATTGTTAAAATTTTATTTATGTTACATACAAATTAAATATAGAAAAACAATCAAGATGAGATGACTTTATGGTGAAAATTTATTTTATTTTTTCTATTAAAATGAGATTAGTTAACCCGGAGATTAACCCCTGTGTAAGATAAGATTAATTTATAAATTAGAGTTTAAGAAAAATTGTATTGATGTATGTATATGATGTACATGTATATGACAATATTAAGCAAGAGAAGTTGATCGAAAGTTATAATTAATAATGAAAATGTTTTTATATATCAACTTATACTTCTAATATATGTGTATCTTTAGCATGGATTGAAGATGAGATAATAAATTTGTGTCGAGATCAACAAGCAAATAAAGGCTTTTTATTTTTTTAGCTGATTTTCCCTTTCTATATTATTTCTCTCAGCCACCAATTGTATCGTCGAATTAATTTAAAAAAGATTAGATGGCCGAAAAGGACTTAAAAAAATATTTGATATTCATTTCCACATAAATGATTCTTATTAATCATGTAAATTCCAATGCTGATTCCAATCAGGTGCATTATTATTTCCAACTTGCTCAACAACATCAAGCAGCCTTACAACAATCCACTACCCAGAGTGCAGCTCCTTCACCGACGTCATCACTTTCTACCATTCAAATTGTGCAGCCTAATGGCACTCCTGTACAAACTATGGTAACAAACGACCAGGTAAAGTATTACAACTATAGACATCTCATTAGAATTAAGTCCAAGTGAATATCTCTTGGTTTATTTAGAAGGATTTTCAGACTGCAGCAACAACGGCGGCCCCCCAGACAGTGACAGTGGCTGCACCTCAACATCAACCAGCCCCAACGACAACACAAACGCCTCAAGTGATTCAAGTGCAACCCAATCAGGCAACAACACAACCAACACCAACGCCAGGCAATATACAGATCGTCCAACAAATTGTAACCCCCACGGGAGAAATTCAACAAATTCCAGTAAGTAAAATAAGATAATATATATATATATATATATATATATTCTATAGGACAAATAAAAATGCTAATTTTTTGGCAGCCTTTATGGTCCCAGCCCAGTATGATAGAGATAATATTCTTTAGACTTTTACCAATTATCAAGAGTGAGATTGAAATAATTAAATAAAATAAAACATAAAGAAAAAAGTAAATCATGCTAAAGTGAATGCCTGTAGGCATTCCACCTATCTCAAATACTCTCATAGATAATTATTTTTGCAAAAGATATATTTCTTCTTTGCAATGGCAAATTCAAGGGGGGCCGAGTGACCCAAGCAGAAAATTTTTTTTTAAAAATCAACTCAAAATTGTAATATAATATAGTAAGAAAAAAAAAAAACCTTTATTTGGGATGTTTCCGCTCAAACCATCCATTTTCAACCTTTTAAAGAGTATAAATATTTACAAAGACACGTAATATTATGTGCTTTCCATAGAGTTGCACTGTTGGGAAAAATTCACCTCTATTTTTTTCTACTTCTTGTTTTGC
>JAAAKE020166480.1:0-11718 GCA_010014785.2 Anisolabis maritima
TGTAAAATCCTCCCTAAGATAAAATTTTTCTTAGGAAAGTTTCTGAATGGGCCTCAAAACTAATCACAACTTAATAATAATATATGTCCTTGCCTTTCACTGCCTATAATTAATACATTAAGCTCTGATTAATATATTATCTCCTAAATAAGAACAGATTCACATATATATTTTAATAGAGAAGAGCAAAGCATAAGGCTTAAAGGAGTGTTTACAAGATTCGCTAGTAGAAAATAGGATTATCTTTACGTGTAAACATTTACTTTAAGTCCTACGCCTTATACTTTTCCATTAAAACATGATCAATTAATGATCTATTAAAAAAATTAAAAAAGTAATTTATTATGGTAATCTTATAGAAATAAAAGGAAATACTTCACAAATGAAAGAATTTCCAGAAAATAACGATATCCCCGATATTATAAACATGGAAGCAACTTGGATTTTTTTTTAATGTATCATTTAATAATAATAATAATAATAATAATAATAATAATATATTTCACTTTTATTGTCTTTTTTCGCATCTGAGAACATTCATATTTATTTAAATTAATTTGTAGCCAATATCATTTAAATAAATTTTCTTAAGTCCAGAAAAAATCTACTGACCCTCGGATCACCGGCAAGACCTTTGTTTTTAAGGACAAAGGGATTATTTAATTTCAATATATATACATACATATATACAATATGCAATTTTAAATTTTGAATTTTTATTTTACTATCAATTTCAACAAATTTTATTTTAATTAATAGATATTTAAAAAATTTTTAAATTTAATTAAAAAAGTCAAACCCAAAGGACATGAGATCGAAACTCCTTATCGGTATGACTTTAATTTTATTATAATTCATACTCCCAAAATAAAGTAAAAATTAAAAATCCTGTCGAACACTCATATTTCAAAATAATAGCAATCGAGATGTTTAATAATATCAATAAAAGTTGGGAATGTTGGGAGAGCACGAGTGAGAACGAACACCTGACTTTTGTAACTCAACAACTTGTAACTGGAATACAAAAGTCGAGGAGCTCAAGTTGAGAAAATATTTTCTAAATTAAAAGCACAGTGTAAAATAGATTCTAACAAAAGAGAACATTACCATGCGTATGTATTTTAATTTGAAAAATTTATTTTTTATCTTTTGAATTGAATTGAATTGAATTTTTTTTTTTTTAATATAAAATAATGTCTAAAGTATGGGGGGGTCAATAAGAGAAAGGTTGATAAATGAAAACAAGTGAATTATTTTATATTCCATGGAAAAATTGATTTTTAAAATTGAAAATAAACAACTATTTAAGATATCAAAATGATCATTTATAATCAGTGCAATATTTTACATTCATATTACATATTATATATCCAGTAGGATTGCAACGGATCGACAGACAAACAAGCACAGAGAGGATTATAGCCTTATATTTAATTAATAACATTTTCTAACGTATATGCCTATTCTTATTAGAGGACTTTTAAGTAATTTTGTTTCCACGATATTTAGTTTGAAGCTCCCCTCCAAATTTGATAAAGATTAAATTAGGAAATTTTGAGGTGGAAACTGAATAGTAGATCTTAAATCTCTTCTAATATGTGATTGATAAATTATTTTTAATCAAAATCGTTTTGGAGAAAAATCACAAAAATTTCAAAAATAAAAGTACTACTTGGCGTTGAATAATTTTATTCAAAACGTTTTTGTCCCATCCTTATTAGATATATGGCTCAAATATGAGACTCGAACGTTTTCAGATATTTTGTTCAGACACACAAAACCGTTATAAGGCATATTAACCACTATACTAAAAGTCGGAAATTAAAATTCTATGATCAAATTCAGTCGAAGGACAAAATATTTAAATCACAAACATAATAAAAATGTAAATTTATAATATTAAACAAATTTTTTTCTAAATCTATCTTTGACTAATGAGGAATTTTATTGCTTCCAGATTTCACACCGTACTTCCACTTTTCATTCCCTTGAAATCTTCAGTCTAACGAGTGGATGGAGGATCAATGTGTTCTCCTGAGGCCAGACAGCATAAATTGGACAATTTAAGTATGTAACAACATTCTCTTTTTGATCAACTTTAATTTATTTAAAATTAATTAACAATTCTGCATTATTAATTTATTAAAACATGAGTATATTTGATTTAACAAATAAATAAAAAATATTTGTCAATACCAAAGACACCCATGGGAAAAATTTCCTTGTTTCCACCATACTTTATTCGAAGCTCCCTTCCACAGTTGATAAAGATCACACTTGATGATATTTGAAGAGAAATATTAAACTACTTGATAATTTAGATTAGAAATCTAAATGTAAACTAATGACAAATGAAATGGAATCAGAAATATGAAAACAAGGCACATCCACAAACAAACAGCATAAAAAAATAAAAGTAGATTTTTATTATTTAATAAATCATTAATTTTACCCAAAATAGCCTACTCGGTAATAATAATTAAGACTTTCAGATCTTCTGCTCTGAACCATTTTTCAAAACAAATCGTTGAGTAGGAGCTGATTCTAAAAAAAAAACTGAAAAAAAATTTGGGTAAAGATAATAAATATACTTCAGAAAGAAAACTCTGATAATTTTATTTAATCCATCTGAATTTTTTCTTTTTTTTTTTTTTAATTAATTATTTTTTTTTTTAAAGTAATTTTTGGCATATGAGGCCATTTAGACTCCGTCTTTATTTATTTACATTAATTGGTAACCAATATAATATTTGAAATTTTAAATTCAATTAATGAAAAGATATTTATTTATACAAACAACATAAGCTAGTAACATTAAAAATCAATTTGTCATGACTACATGATAGGGTTGTAGACCGGCCATCTTATCATACCTTCCCTCTGGCTAAAAATTATCTACTTATTATAAAGGATCTCACTCGAAGGTACCCCCTTAAATTTAATCCTTCTACCATATCATGACGATGGACATATTGGCAATTCTCCAATAAATACAATTTAATTTATACTGGTTAATAAGGGCAATCTTCAAAAAACGCTCTATTAGACTATAAAATACCAGCCAACATATCTCTTAAGATAATCATATTTGCGAGATAATGTTTTGAATAGGCGCCTCACGGTCTCCACTTACATGACGGACATGCTTTCCCATTGATGTAAGAATAAACATGTCTTCCTCGAAAATAGCAGATCCCGATTCGAGTTCGAGAGGCGCCATTTATACCCAAATATGATCATATGATTTTGATAAAAATATTTACCAAAAGATTTCATTCATTTATTTGATTTTGGGTATAGGAATGTAGGTGGGAGGCTCAGAGGATTCAAGCTCTCATTGGTCTTCAGTAAAATTTTACAACTTAAAAATTTCCATTTAATTTTAATATTTTAATACTTGATTTGTTATGATAAAATAATGTTACATCTTTCTCTCTCCATATATAGGTTATATAAATTATGAGCCCACATAATTTTTGAATTCGGTCGCCACTAGAAAAGCCATTTAATATTTATTTATTTTTGTGGGGAAGGAAATTTCTAAATTCCCAAATGGAACTTATATAAAAAAAATATTATATATAAAAATAAATAAATAAAATAGATATTTAAACCCTAAATAAGACCTTATTGTTAATTAATTAAATCATTATTAATTATTTAAAAGAATTTTTGTATAATAAATTTCATAATATATATATTTCATCTTAATATTTAATAAAATATTATTATATATTATGAATAAATATTAAAATAAAACGATTTATTGTATTTAGGTCATGCGAACTTTTTTAACTTCCATCACCCTATTTAAATTAAAGCAAAAATAAATGTTAAAAAACGCATGCACACAATAATGGGCCGAAACTAGTCAAATAAACAAATTTAAAAATTTTGTTTAATTTATCTTAGTAATTACAAAAGCTATAGAATTATTTAAAATGTTTTAAAAGAGAATCATTCAAATTTCTTACAAGCCCAGAGATATCACGTGTCACCAAGGAAATGAATCACTTAAATGAACAAATAAATTTACATATAAAAATTTTAAATAACCAAACTGCATGAAATAGAATTTCGGTATTTTTAACAAGAAACCAAACAATTTTAATAACTTTACAAGTTTTTTCATTAACGAACATTTTGATGATTCTTCTAAAATATTTATTGGAAAAATTTCATCTTATCATGGATGAATTCACTTTTTTAGCCCATCATGGCCCTTTGTGCCTTTTATTGAGATTATCTCTCACTTTCCTACCCAAGAAGGAGATTTCTGCAAAGAATAATTTTTTGTGGCAAATCGGACTCGAACCTGAGTTGTGTTGCAATTTCAAATCCAAATCCAAATCTTAACCGATTAGCGACTCGCCACCCTAAATTTCATCTTATCATATATATATAATTAAACAAGGCTTCCTCTTTCTGCTTTATGTCTAAGTTTCGGTCGAGTCTTCCGATTTATTCAGAATATTCTATGACACTCCCTCTCTTTTTTTGGAATGAATGTAGAAGACATTTAGTATGTTAATTTAATAGTTCAAGGAACAGTATAGCCTTGTGCAAGTAAATAAGAATATTACAATCAAATTAAAAATGGTGACAATCAGTTAAAAATTATTCAATTTTTAGGGTTCTTCCCTCCCCTTCAAAAAAATCTTGTAGCCTCCCCTTCTGTATAAATATATTATAATCGAAAGTAAAATTCTAAAGAAAACCTCAGGACCTATTTATTGAAAGAAATTCCAACAGCTAGTGTTATTAATATTCTTATCGTCTTCAGGTATTTTTACAGACTAGTTCTGATTTAATAGTTACTAGTGAATGTTTTACAAATATCAAATAATCGCCGGGAATTAAACTCAGGATCTCCAGCCAATCCCTATCCTATATATTATATTTAAAATCTTTATTGTTCAATTATAAATTAAATCTTTATTCACAAATTAGTATTTTATAATTGAACAATCATCTTTTGTTTTTAATATTTATATATTTATAATTCAAAAATTTCAAATGATAAAAAAATTTAATTTACATTCTAAATCAGAGGTTCCCAAAGTGTGTATTGCGATTGACTTAGGGACACACAGCAAATTTTTTTTTATTTGGAAATTTATTAACAAAAATGCATTTAAAAAATGCAAAAAATTAAAAATTTACATTATAATTTGTTTAAAAATTTTTTTTGTTAACGCCACTGAAAAATAAAGGCACCTCCAGGGTTAATGTTCTCAATTGTCGATGAGAAATTGTGTCAGATTATTTAAATAATTTTTCTAAATAAATGAAATTATCGTGAAATAACCATTAAACGAATAGACAAACTCAAAATCTACTTTAAATGAAGTAATATTATCCAAAAATTTCTTTAAATTTTTTAGTATTATAAAAATTTAAAAAATTCAAATTTTCTTTTAGACTCAGTCAGGTTCACTTATTTTTCATACCTTTGAGTTTGGTACTAATATCTTAATATATAATAGGATTGGGATGCAATGCAAGAGAGATGATGGTACTCATCGGGGTGCTGTTACTATAATATTTACTTGGTGCATAGAAGAGGATAAGTGACGGACGGGTGTACCTGTCGGGGTGTCTCTGTGTGTCCCTCGAAGAGCAAATTGACGACTGAAGGCCCTCGTGTGTAGAGGGTTCCTTCCGCCCTATTTGCCCCACCACTCAACAACTACCGGCAATGGGAATGCTGAATGTCGAATGCCACCCCCGCACCCTCAGGTGCTGGAATCGGTGCGAGTATCACGTCATCGGCATCGTCATCAGGTCACTTCCGGTCAGAGGGCCGTTTGACCCGCCGTTTGTCACTCCAGTACTCACTCAAAAAAATCCTCACCCCTCCTCCCCTTCATCTACACATTAATAAAAATCTAAACAAAGTGGTTCCGCATATGTTACTTTTGATTTCATTTATTATAGGATAAATAAAGAGTGCTTGCTTTAATAATGCTGACTTGACCCTTATAGGGCCAAAATAAATAAAATTTATATATGAAATATACGATCATTTGGAGAAGGTCAACCATGGAACATTTATAGGACCAACGGGATCGCAAAAAATTAATGGTCACAAAACCCAAAAAAATTTCTAGGAAAGCTTGGAAAAAAAAAAAAACTAATATGCAAAATTTGCCTGACATGTAATATTTTTTTTTTTAAATTATTTATTAATACATTTATAAAAAAATCTAGTTATCCCAATTTCTCATCTCCCCCCTCCCCACTTCTCTCTCTTCGGCATAGCCTTTTTGAATTTTATATCAAACTTTTTCTAGAAATATTCAGTCTGGTATCGTATCAATATCATGTAGATTTTTTCCTTCAATTGTAATATTATTCATTCTAAAGTTTACTCTTCGAGGGGTTTTTTAAAATTTTAAATTTTCAAACTCATTCGTCTAAAGAAATACATTTTCAGAATAAGTCAGGTAAAAAATTAAACAAATAAATATTTAATTTTTTTCATTGTTAACGTTTTGGATAAATGATATTGAGAACGACTTGTACCCGAAACGGTTGACCATTAAAAAAAATGGAATAATTATTTATTTAATTTTTCACTTGGCTACCATCATTTTTGAGAGATCAAATACACAACCAAGACACCTGCAAAAAATATAGTAACTAGAATTCTTGTCAATTGAGTTTGAGGAGGGTAAATATATAAAATCTTTTGATTTTCTTTTTCTTATGCAAATAGTTTTTATTAGAAATTTTATTTAAACTTTTTATTTTTATAATTTTTTTGCATGTTTTTATTGAAATTTTGAGTTTTTTGCAAATTTTTTTACTAGAAGGGAGTGGGAGGAGGGAATGAAGCGGCCTGTCTGTATAAATATGATTTAAAAGTTTTAAAAACTATTTATTTTTTTAATCATTTTAAAATTTCAATTTTTTTTTTTAATTTAAAGTCAACTGTCGGTGCTTTATTTCTATTTACAATCAACTTTACCATTTATTTCGAAACTAATTATTCTATTATAATGAATGGCCGAAATAGGCAAATATAAATAATATAATTAATTAAATGGTGTTCTTTGATAAAGGAGTCATTATAAAATTGCTTCATACAATACCATTTATTATATTTATATGTACACGGCACATATTTATATATACATACTTTTTAATTTTCAAATTAAAAAAATTTGTTATTATTTAATTAAAATATTAATACATTAATTTTTTTTTAAAAATCTTTTAGTTTTTTAATATTTTGTAAATTAAAAAAGAGACATAAATGAAAGTTTAAAAGATAAAAAAACGTTTGATGACCCTCCCCCCATCTGTCCTTATATGGAAAAATTTTTTCTAAAAATATTTAATTAAATTAAACTAAATTTCGAATATATACTTTCTATACAAGTCCTTTTAACTTTTGGAATATTTTTTTTTTTGCAATCCAATTTGAAGATATATGCGACGGTCGCTCTGACCTACGATAAGGAAAGTTGTGTGATGTGTTGCCAAACCAGTTTTTTGCGTCGGGCTACCTAGGTAGCCGGTTCAGAATTTTATATTATCTTTTATTTTTAGAGATTTTTCAAATATCAATATTATAAAAAAAAATATTAAATTAAATTAAAAAAATAATTTGATAGATTTTGTATTCAATCATTTATAAATATTTATACTTTTTTACCATGAATACCATTTTTCTTATCTTTTCTATGGGTTTTTAAAATCCTAAATAGTGGGCCCCATTCTATTTTGAGGTGTAAAATGTTTAATATATCTTAGAGATTATCTATTTATTATATATATACAGCCAATTTAATTAAAATCGTTAGAAAGGTTTAAGAGAAATTCACCAAAAACTAAAAAGTATATTAGTAAAGTACTAATACTCTTTGGCCGATTTTATTCAAAAACTTCGAGGAACGTAGGTACCTAGGTTAAATATAAAATTTGAGCCGTGAACGTTTTTGAGAAATCTTGTTCACACACGCACACACACACACACACACACACACACACACACACAAAACCATTTTGCGAGACCCATTTTTTCCGATCGCAATACTTTTCCTAAAGGATACTCTATTTTACATATATAGGCAAGAGAAAGTAAAAAATACTTTAAAATTATGTAGAGGAAATTGCCACTGCACCCAAGACTACGTAGTCTAAAGAAAGAATTTTTGAGATTGTAGGTTAGCCAAGACTGGCATTTCTTCTTTCAATGCCAGTTTTAATCCTTCACCCGCTCAGGAATTTAAAAAAATATTTTTTTCTAAAAGTAGCCACAGTTATCATCAAAAATGAATAGTTAGAGCATTTTCTTGAAATAAAGTGAATGAATTAATAAGGCAGGTGGAGGGAGATGGTCTGCTCCCAACCTCCGTTAATATCCATGTGCATGAGAGTATCTGATAGGAATCTGCGCTCTTTGACCCATGACCGCCAACAGTTGAACCATATGGCATTTTTTGGTAGCGCTTGGCCGCCACTTGCCAACCGGCTTGAATCGTTTGAGGTTTACACAACTGCCCCTAATCTCACCCCAATCCATTCTTTTGTACGATTTGCTTTAAACAAATTTTGCTAATTATACAACCTGTTGGTTTAAATTTTGCTTGGAAAAATCTCATACTGTTGACCAGGAATGAGCAACCTTATTTTTGAGGACCACATATAAAATTAAATATTCCGCGTAAAGTACTTATTAGATACCGAATTTTTTAGAATGAAATATATTTTAATTTTTTTTTTATATTTCAAAACTACATATACATATAAAATCTATATTAATTTTTAGTTGAAAATATTACAAATTTAAATTAATTAATTAATTAATTTAATGGAATATCAGAGGGCCAGAAAGGGCTTCAACTTTCTCAGCTGCTGTAAACTATTAAAAAAAACTATAATTATTATAACGGAGTATATAATTAAAAATCAAATAACTTTTTTTTATGAATATATATAGTCATAATTTATTAGTGATGATTAATCCTCGCTTAATTTTTGAAAATTCAAAATTCAAATAATCATTACCAGAGAGGTGTATAAGTTCATTAATTTGTTTGCTGGAAGCTAAGCAACACAAATACCATCTTACAATGAATTAGCCATTAATTGCTCTAGAGCTCCTCATTTCTTAAATATACTCACCAAGGTTTTCTCTAGAAGAGTTCTGGAGCAATTAATCTAAAAATTCATTGGTAAGTTGGTCATTTGTGTTACCTACCTTCCAACAAGAAAAAACGAGCCAATTTATGCGACTTATGGTATAAATTTAAAAAATTTCATTAAAACCCGCCAGCAATTTAAAATGCATATCTTTTCATAATAAAGCCCTAGAATGAAATAAATTCTTTGTTGCAATTTCTTCATGAATGGCAAAAGTTAAAAATTTTATATATAATAAATTCACCATTAAATCTTTCCTGATCTCTTACTGTTTCCATCATAAACTATAAAAAAATATTTTATGAAATAAGTCGTAAATTGTTAAAGTTAATAATAACAGAAAGGTTATATAAAATTTTTATAAGAAAAATATTGTGTATCTTTTTTTATGTTATATTCAAAAAAAAAAAAAAAAAAAAAAAAGTTAAATTTAAATAAAATAATTTTGAAATTTATTAAAACAATTCCTGGGTTTTTTTCTAAAATAAAAATAAAATATATTTATTGACTTTATAAAATAGGGAATAGTAATCTTAGGAATGATAATACTTCGATGTTACTCGAGCTGGCTGGCTTCTGCTCTTCCTCTCCTCAGAATCGGTAGTAATTAATTAGAAAATATAATATTAATATAATATAATATATATTTAACATAGGAATATTTTTTTCTTAAAAAGCTTTCATCATCATTTTTACATTGTCATAACAAAACATTCCAAGTTGACAAAATTGGGTTTATTTTTCAGCAAAAATTTTTTCGATCTTATAAATTTGGAATTGAAATTGAAATTAATTAAATTTTATAATTCAAAGTAATTCGTATAATGTCCAAAATATTAATTTGTCGAGATCTATTCGATTCATATAAATCAAATATAAACAAATAAATGTATATCTTGAAGAATGCTATTTTAAGGCAAATAATTATTTTTGATAAAATATTTTTTGCTGGTGGATCAAGCAAACCCTGGCCTCCGGTATTCGAACCCGGGATCTCCAACCTATCCGGGTGTGCTTCCTTTGCACCAAACCACTGGACGCTCGATCACACCAGCAAAACACTCACACCCCAATATATGTAAGTTAGTAAAATCTTTCATTACCTACTTACATTACATTAGATTGTATATTGGTTCCTTCCCCCTCCCTCTCCTCTAAAAATGTTTACATCCTGCATGCGGATATATAAATAGAAATAAATTCTTTAATACAATTCTCTTATAAATATATTAAGAACATGAGAATGAAATTTTTCACCGAAATCATTTGAATTTGATTTGCTTGATTGTTTCTTTTTAAAAGAAGCCAGAGGAAATAGCTGTAATTTGTAGGTCTGGGTGGTGGTGTTGTTGGTGGGCGGAGGTGTCTCTTGACTAATGACACGTACCTGGAGAGGCGCCTTTGATGGGAATTCAGTAACTCACAGCCAGGTGTTAAGGGCAGGTCACCTGATAAGGCGAGGACGAAGAGTCACGTCAGCCCACCACCCTGATAAATACCAAATGACATCAAGGTATTATCAATAAATAATTCAATCAGCCACTTCCCTCCAGTCGCGAAACATAGATTCATCATCGTCGATTCCTACGTTGTTTTATTTGATTATAGCTGGACATTTCCATTTGCCTCAAATTATACTTATCATTTATTATTGTCTTCTTTAGTACCATAATTTAGAAACAAAAATATTTTTACGGATAATCTTTTTTTTTCTTTTAATATTTTCACAGTATTGTTGTTTGATGTTAAACAAATAAAAGTATCTAACAAGAGATATTGATTAATAAGAACAAAATACATTCATTACCCAAGAAGATATACCATCACTATCAAACATTCTGAGAGTTTTGTTGTAATCAAGGAATAGCAAATTTCATAATTATCTTAATAAAATAAAACAGCAAAAATTTTAATAAAATTGCTGAAGACCGATTCTTTCGGGTTTCTTCAGAACAATTTTATGAGTATCGAAAAAATGATTCACTCTCGCTACTCGTAAAATTGATCTTAAGAAGATTGGCTTGTTCGAAACGTTTACAATGTATATACATTTTGCTCTTTTTATTTGACTGTCTTCTAACTCCTTTTGTTTTTAAATATTCAAACACCAACGCATACGTTTTATATATATCTAATTATCTAAATAAAATTGTATGAGAAGATCCTCCTTCTGATATTAATATTAATTAATTAATGTCTTAGATGAATGAAAAAAGCTTCACAACCGAGTATCGAAGCCAGGGTTATTGGATTTCCCGTTCCTCATCTCATCACTTATCCGGTAAATAGACAACCTATATATTGACTCTTCTTTTAGTACATTTTTCAAGTCTTTTTTTTCGACATTTGAGACCATTTAGACTCCGACCATATTTATTTAAATTATTTGATAGCCAAATTTTATCGCCCGGGACCCGGGACGGGAGACGAATCCTAATCCTAAGATGAGCAAGATTCTATCTCTAAGGTACAGTTTCATTTGGTTAGAACAGGAGCCGGCAAACTAAAGTTCGTGGCTTCGATTCTTGGGGGGGGATGGGTGAGTGAGGCTATTTTTCTGGTATCTAG
>JAAAKE020166491.1:0-11715 GCA_010014785.2 Anisolabis maritima
AAGAAATAGAGGCGATGATGTGACTAACAAAAAGAAAAATGAATATTTAAATATTTTTTTGATATGTAAAAAAAAAAATGAAACTTCATTTCTACATGTGATTTTAATACGATAATTTTATTTAGAATTAATAATCTCAAAGGGTTTTTATGAATAAGAAAAAATTGTATTGACATGTCGATATATAACAATTACGGATTATTATGAAAATTTCGACCGATAATTATTTAAATTATTGATTAATTGGAAATAATTTTAACAGTTTATAATGATACCTAAGTGAATTATCTCTTCTTTCCCTTTTTCTTTTTTTTCTCTCCCTCAATTTATGCTCTTAAACAAGATAAATGATTTGGGAATTTCTTAAAGTCAGGTAAATACAATTAAAGTTTTTAATTCCCATGATAGAAGCGTCATAAAAAATTCAAAAAGGGTGTTTATAAAATTGAGAAAATAAAAAGAAGTTTAATTAATGTTTAAACGCCCTGAGACTTTTAAATTGTTATTTTACTTCTTTATTAGTCACTGGGAAAAGAATTAATTTAAGGATTTTAATATTTACTCAATGGAGCTCTCGAGAGATTATTTCTTTCCATAACGGATTTAACTAGCTCATACTTAACAAGCCCTGTGCAAGAAAAAATCACAAATATGTAGAGCCAATAATTTTTCTCTTGAATTTTTAATTTGATCTTTTATTATAGAAATGATTCTGAGGTAAATTGTCAAGGAGACGAGTTCAAGAGGCGTATATGAACGAGACGTCCTCGGTTTTTCACATTTTGAAAACTATGGCGGACTCACATTAATTTGTTGTCAGCAGGAAAACACGTTATTATTTCCTAAATTTGTAATATACATAAAATATCGGATGAATGACGTGTTTTCCTGAGTAGGACAAGTATGAGAGCGCCTTTAAGTTTTTTGTTTTTATTACATTAAAAGTAATTAGGGGGCTCCACAAAGAGGCACCAGAAATCCATTCAAAATTAATTTTTCCATTGTATATTTCTATGACAATGCCACTTTCCTTTGGTTCTAAGGACTGAAATTTTAGAAGAATATTCCAATTGAAATTAATCTCACCAAGTGAAAATTTATTACTGCTATATTACTAGAATACCAAATGATATAAATAAATATGCCTAAATAAATAAAAATATAATTTTTATAAGCCCCCTCCCCCTCCGTGGTTGAGAGGTTAAAGATATTCACATTGTCAATATTGATAACTTTAAAAGCCAAGGGGTGTGGGTTCGGATCCTAGGCAGTCCGATGAAAATTTATTTCAATCAATTGTATAACAATTGATATAAATAAATATGGCTGGATAGATAATATGTATCGTCATTAAAATAAATTTGTAATTGTTTAATATCTATTTGGCCTCAAATGCCGAAAAGACTTTAAAAAAAAATATAGGTTGTTGATATAATGTCAATAACAGCCAAATATTTATATATATCTTTCTTAAGGTACAAAAATGAAATGAAAGGCCGTACTATAATTCACGTTTGAGTGTTTACAATAACAATCCTAACTTCTGGTTTGGTAGCTGGGAGATACGCAAACTCTTACTCTCTAATTTTTGGATCCCTTGCTCGAGAGTTCTAGGACAGTCCATAAGCATGCGCAGTTGTTAATTCCTAGCAAGATTTAACAATTACATGGTCAGTTCTAGCGGAGTTCTGGAGCAATTAATCAAAAAATCGAATAGTAAGTTGGCCATTCGGGTAGCCTATCTTCTAGCAACCAAACAGGAACTAATAATTTCTGGAACACCCTTTTTTGCTTATTTTCTTGGAGAAATTTTGAAATAACAAGAAAATATAAATTAATATATTATATTATATTATAAATTTCATTCATAAAGAGGGAGGATTTTGTTTTAAAAATGATGATTTAATTATATTATATAGGAAGCTAAATATCTTGAGAGAAAAATTTTTTTGAAGACTCAACCTTTTTCAAGGCTTTTTTAAAAGCAATAAAAATTTTAATTAGCCTTTACTATATCGCTATTCAAGAAAGGTGAAGGAATACTTAATTACATATTGGAAAATATTTTTTTTTTTTAAACGGTAGACAAAAGAACAAATTTCCTGAGGATATTAATTTTTAAAATATTTCAAATTTTCTCGGTTGCAGTTCCGATTGAATGTGTCACTGCACCATGACTATGACCTCTGATATCCGACAAGCATATCAACTTTTTATGGAGGTCAAACAAGCTGAGCAATGGATGGCCTTGCTATGCTATGAGGTTTGCATTGCGTTGCTGAGAGTTGAGTTGTGCAGGTGTCTGGCAAATTTGAATTCACCTCTTGCAATGGTGAAGGGGGGGGTCTATTGTTTTCAAGTCAAAGGAATAATTCCATTGTGTAAATCTCTACTAACAATTCATTTGAGAATCAGAATACCTTCTGCACTTCAACAAATTAATTAACAATTTTATTTATATTGAGTATAAAACTGAGTAATGTTATTTAATTGTTTTAAAGATAATAATAATAGCGTATTAAAAAGTATTGTAAAATTTCTAGAATTTATCAAATATATCTTATTTGAATAAAAAGTAATTGATAAAATTTTTACTGAAAAAATATATAACTCAAATAGGTATTGTTCGATATATAAATATGATAATATACTTATTCATTTGTTCAATTTGATATAATAATTAAATAAAAAGTATAGGCTCGAAAAAAGTTTAGAAGCGAGAGGCAACCATAAACTAACCGAGGTTAGATCGAAATTTCTTCTACTCTCTCACTCAGACTTTTCGTGCCTTCTCGGCTGGCTTGTTAGGAATTTGTATGCAGCCACGACTTTTAATTGTATAGGTAATTATTTTGTTAAAAATTTATTGTTACTATCACTTTTTCTACTACTTTAGGAAACCGAGAGACGCTACACTTCTCTTTCTCTAAATTCTGGATTATATTTTGAAGAATAAGTAAGTAATTTTTTAAAGATTTTAATTTTTTTGATTTAAAAATAATTAAATAAAAATAAATTAATAATTTGAGTAGGGGACGGGATTCTTGGATGCAGTCAGTTATCTTTGTCCTTGTTGCTGACGAATTATCGGTGAGAAAAAATCTTAACAGCCCTATCGACACATGTTTTGAAAGGAATGATGATTTGGATTTTTTAAATTTTGGGGCAGCCATGTAAAAAAGAATGCTTTTCGAAATGGTAACTAACAAAACATTACAAATACTCATAAAGATGTTACAAATGAGTTAAGGTTGAATGATATATAATATATTTATTTGCACCAATTGGTATAAATAAATTTTCGTCAGTCTACCTGGGATCCAAACCCACAGCCCTTGGCTTTTAAGGTTATCATTTGACAATGTTGACAGTATCTATAACCTCTAAACCACGGGGATTAGGGATAACAAACTATGTATATTATTTATAAACGCTTTAAGATTAAAAAAATTAATCAATATACCTTTTATATAAAGGTCACTAACCTAAGTGACATCTAAACAAAAGCCGATAATATTAACAAAATATATTGATAAAAATAAGGAAAAAATTTGTTAAAATCGTCATTTAAGTCTAGCTTTGTCTGCAAAAAAATAAAATTGACCGATGTTAACAATTAACAAGTACATTTATATAAATATCATAGGTAAATATTGATTACTTAGTAAGCATTATTAAAAAAAAAAAAAATATCAGAAAATGCGCAAAGCTGCAACGAACTTGAATCTGCGAAAGGACTTCGCTCGCAATTCCAAAAATTTACTCAATTGCTAGTAGATTCGCTCGCAACAGTTTCAAAATAATAGTATGGATTTATAGATGTTGGTATCTAAGATAAAAATTGTGATATTTGGAAAAATTTCAAAATTTTGACATGTTGCCATCGACCCGTTTAAAATTTTTTTGTAGACTTCCATTTTCGATTTTGATATTAGAAAAAAAATGTGGATATACATACAAGCATAGAATACAATAACGAACTTTTCAAGATCATTGATCATCAGCTATTGTTATGAAAAACTTGTAAATAAAAAAGTGACCGTGGAACGTCGGTTACAAGACAAGTCTGTTTTTATTTTTCTTCTGGCTGCATCCGGGAATCCCGTCCCAAAATCAAATTAACTACTTCAGTCATCAAAAAAGAACACCATCATTAATTTATAATTATATTATTTATTTATAAAAAATAAATGCTGTTCTCTTTTTAATTTAATTAATATATTTTTTAGCTTTAGCTATATGATTTCACTTCGTAAAATGTTGCCTCTTGTTTTTTAAGGCACGATGGAATGGAAGCTTTTTTAAGACCTAAGCTTTCTTTCTAAATTTAATAAGATATTTAATTTTCTAATAAGATTAAAAGTAAACATTTTAGAAAGAGTGTAAATAAACACGGTGAATAAATTTTCCTCATCTTAAAACACCTCTTTTAATAAAACAGGGGAGCTAAGTTTTGAATTCGAAAGTATTCTCTCTTTCCACAAATGAATACAATTATCTGTCCAAGAGCACATATTTATGAATTTTTACTTTTGTTACTCCATATTTATATAAAATGTTAAGTTTAAAATAGAATCCAGGTTAAATTAACATTTGGTTGTCCTCAAAAACCATCAAAGCATACAAAAAAGCCGCACAAAGAGTTCATTAAGAGACCCTGGCGAATAATATTCCAGGAGACAATTTCACTTTTAACAAAAAGATGCAAACTAAAGAATTTTTGATGAGCCTTTTGTCAAGAGCAATTATTTTGAAAGCATTTTTTTTTTTATCTGTTTACAAAAAATGTTTATGCATTTAAATGAGGTAATATGAAATTACTAAAGTAATTAATAAGGATTTGATAATTAATTATCCCATCACAATTTTTTTATCTTAATAGATTTAATTTTTATTTAAATTTTTTTTTTCCAAATTCCAATCAGTTTCCAATACACCGAGTTTATTTAATAAAATTAATGGGAGAGTATTTGCCATACAAACTCGCCATTCATGATTACAGGAGATTTTGTGTAATGGACATTTCTATAAAAGTTAAATGATCTGACCGGATATCCGGTTCGTTGCCAAATTGATTACTTTTTAGCCAATTCATTTGCCGACTCCTCCTAAGCTACAAATATAGTTTAAAAAATTTTTCTTCAATTGAATTTAATAAAAAAAAAATAACGAAGGCTATTACTTTTAGATAAACATGTTAATGCCCATGTTCCTTAGAGCAGAGGTAAAGCTTTTGCTTCATGATCTGAGGGTCAGTGATTCGCTTCCCATCCTTACTATGATTATGTTATGTAAAAATAAAATTTATTGAAATTATTTTAGCTACTCTAAATGACCTCATGTCCTAAAATATTTTAAAAAATGAGCATATCTAAACTTTACCAACAAACAAATAAAACGAATAAAATAAAAATCAATCCATAGAATAAATAAAGTTGCTAAATATATATATATATATATATGAAAATGGTTGTCAATGATATGCAATTCTCAAAAAGAAAAAAAAGAGAGAGGAAGATAGAAAATTTCGAGCTGCACAGATAGTATAAAAATATATTAAAGTGAAATATTAGTTAGTAACCTGGAGGAATAAGCGTGTGAAAGGTCCTCGAGGGGTTGAAGGTCCCAACGAGGAATTTAAAAGAAGAAAAGAGTTGAATAATCACGCTCATTTAAAGATAATTGTTCATAAGGAAAAAACTATGATTAGAACCGACGAGAGAATTAAGTAGGGAGGCTTTAGCCTAGGGATTAAAAGTCTTTGAAGAGTCAGGATTTCTAAAAGTGTCCTGCGCTCGTCAATATTTATTAAAATAAATAAAGAATTCAGCTCTCGGCGGTCATATCTTATTAAGGAAAGTCCTGTGCCATATTCATACGAATAATGATATTCAATTGGAGTGAAAAAATATTTTAAAAGCTTGAAAAAATGCTCCTGAACTGTACTAGTATTCTTTGATTCAGATTAAATCCAAAGATAGTTAACGATTCCCTAGATGATCTTAAAATGAGTTAAAGACCAAGTGCTGCTGCATCAATTAAATCTAATTAAGTTAATTAAATGGGAATTAAATAAGTGAGAATATTAGTCAATGACAAGAGAATGTAGTAGTCGCAAGATTTTTATGCAAATTACCGGATGTTTTCCTAATCGGAATAGAAAATGCTATTTGCTCATTAAAAAATAAATAAATAAATAAATGGATTTAGATTAACATGTAAATTCAATTATAACATTACAAAGCATAACTTTAACATGCAAATATGTTTAATAATTTGCAAAAAGATTTATTCGCTTTACAAATAAATTTAGCCTTTATGCAGACGGAATTATTATGTTTTGGGAAGAGTGTTTTTTAACCGAGTAGCAACAAGAATATATTATTTTAATTTTAGATCTGATTATGTTATGTAAAAAAAGAACTCGTTGGGAAAAATATCTCTTTACAAGAAGGCTTATAGATTTTCAAATGAAGCCCTTTATTATTTAAGTAGTTGATTTTGGATGGGTGGCAGAAAATAAGAATAATGGCGAGAAAAAGAACAACGCTCCTCTCCCAAACCTTTATTACTGGAGACCGTGCTAGTCGCGTCTTTTTCCCGCCTTTATTCCAACCTGGCTGCCACCCACCAAAAAAAACTACAACTACAGTCGGCTATCTCCTTTTTTCTTAATTAACTTAAGTTATTATGAGACAAATGAAGAAATAAAGAAAAATTATACACAAATTATTTTTAGACGTAGTCCACATTCATGAATTTTTTATTCTTTGAACCACAACGATAATTCGTACCAGGGCTGTTGTCAGGTGGAAATATGGCGGTTCCCCTTCTCTTCCCAAAAAAAAAGAATAGAAAATACATATAGTATAAATACAATCGTTCAATATAATAGAGTGGGAAATGTTTAAATTTTAACAACTATTAGAAATTATTAAAAAATATTTTATATTCTTTAGAATTCATTTTAAACTAAAAGTAAAAATTATTATTGCTAGGATATTCATAATTATAATAATAATAATTATTATTATTATTATTATTTGATAACAACTTTGTTTTAAAATTAAATCAAATATTCAAAATTAATGGAGCTATATTTAATGATCTTCATCCGTAAAAATTTATTCTTTATACCCCCCCGTCTATCGCCATGACACTTGTCAACTGCCAAATCAATCGTAAAATGTTCGGAATTTTATTGCACTTTTAAGATTTTCATTTGCCCCACCCTCGTATATTAACCATATGAATTTTGCAAAAGCTTTTATACAATTCTTAAAGGGGGGGGGGGGACTTCCGGCAAAGACCAATTTCAAAAAACAAAACTAATTTAGAAATTTTAGATTTTTTTTTTTAATTAAAATATTTTAAATTTCAGGCTTACTCTATACACTAAACAAATAATAATTTAACCACTCAAACAATTCTACGATAATGATTGTGATTATTTTCTAATATATAAGCTATATATTACATTTGAATAATTCTTTTATAATCACTTTTTATTAAATTCTTATTTTTAAAAATAAGGAAGAGAATTTGCTATCTTTAACTAAGGATTTCCTTAGTGAAAAAAGATAAAAGGTGATAAGAAAAAAAAAAGATGAATATCGACAAAAATTAAAAATTTCTTTTATTAAAAAAATTATTTTGTTTGTCCAAAACTATTATTGTTTTTAAGTAATTAATTAGAAATAATATAATTCTAATCACTCTTATTCTTCTTTAAAAAAAGAAAAAAATAATACCCTTCCTTATAAAGATAATGTGAAAAAGAGAAGGAAAAATATATCTAATTTAAAGAAAGCTTAGAAGTCTCTAATTGAGTGGATTTAAATAGCAGCAATTTTAATGGACAATGCTTGTCTATTCATTTAATATTAAGCAGTAAACAAAGAGAAAATCGAGTGAATATGCTGTCCAAATTCAGCCACTGTTATTATTTATTAAGTTCCTAACATTAATTTAAAATTCAGGCGCTTTTCAAAGTCTGGGTTATAAATGTACAATGAGATTTAGTTTGGGAAGGATTTGTTGTTTAAACTCCAAATATGACAGCTTCTCTGAATAAGGCCTAAAACCGAAAACAAAACGTCACGTTTGAGGAATTATTAAATTAAAGAAGCTGAATTTAGCGGATTAATTAAGAATAGAAATCTTATTCTAATAAGAATCTAAAAATGCGCTGTAATAAGAACACGAATTTGTTTAGTTTATTAGTGATATTTTTTAGGCATATATAAAATTCTACGATCTTAAATAATAGAGCTGGATCGATGAAAATAGAAAAAATCAGGGGTTTGGCCAATTAAAGATAGATGCTATTTTATATTCCAAAGAGACTGATTTTTTACAAATATTCATGAATATGGGCCTTAATATCGATCAATTTTTTGAGACACTAATCCAACGGCTAAGGCATAATTTGTGAAAATTTTAATTCGATATTATTCATCTTAAATTTATGGTAAAGGACCGTGATACAAATAGAAGATTCTCTCTTTAATTAGTAAATTTTTTCATGTGTTTATATCATTTATATTTTCGTATTTTTATTTTGAGATATCCCATGCTTGAAAATACTCACCCACTCACCCAAATGCAGGCACACCTTTCGTCCTTATGGAGCTCTAAGAATTAATTGTAAATTCTTTCTAATTAAAATACCAGTTCCTAGAGCAGAAGGTAGAGGTCTTGGTTCACGTTCTTCCAAAGGCCAGCGGATTATTTCCCCTCCTTGGCAATAAAATCTATTTAAATAATATTGACTGTCAATTAATTTAAATAAATTTGTGCGAAGTCAAAATGAACTCAGATGTCGGAAAAAAAGTTAAAAAAAATTCAAATACAAAATGATGTAAAGGCATTATGATGGAAAAGATTTTTTTTAATATTCTAAAAACACTCTCGAAGTTTGCTAATCTTGTAAAATTTTGATGAATTCCTCTTCCCCCCCCCCTTTCCACCCCAAGCAAAGCAGAGGGTCTTTTCTATTTTCTCTTCTTCCCCCTAGTAAATGGGTGGGAAACTTAAACTTAATAAAAAAAAATATTTAAAACATACTTTATCCATTTTTCCGTGGCTGTGTGAATTTTTATGAGCTTGTCAAGATGGGAATGTAAATTTTTTGCTTTTATTTATATTGGGGATAATATTAATATTTAACTTTAACATGTTTTCTTTGAGTTTAAATAATAATAAAACTTACTACTTTTGGGCGAAATGTGCAACGAAGTAAAAAATGAACTCACCTGAAACAAAAAAAGAAAAAATTATGATTAGTTTATTTCTTCTTTAAAGTTTGACCTTTTTGTTTCTTATATATTCTACTCTAGTTCATTTTATTCTATAAAGAAGTCACATGGAAGACGAGTTTTTTTATCATTCTTTAAGAGAAGTTCATATAAGGCTTGGATTCCCTCGAGTTTGTCTGGGTATGGTCTTGTCAGGTCTGCATTGACCTTGGCAGGTCTCGTTGTCTCTCGAGTTTATTGAAATCAATTCAAAATACTTCCAGTTTAAGAATACAAATTGCAAGTGGTATGGGGAAAGTTTTTCTCTTGAAAATCTATCAATTCAAAAAATTCAATTATATATTGAATTATTATTATTTCAAGATTTCCATATCTTTCCATTTCGCTCTATTTAATCCTGAGATTGAATAAAATGAGATTGTGGGTGAGAAAAATTTTCCAAATAATGAATTTTTAAAATTACTAGATTACCTTATTCAAAGGAAAAATTTTATAATATATTATTTGAAGAGTAAAAGTTGCTTAGGTAATGAAAACAAAAGAACAATTCTTGATTCATTTCCATAATAATATAATTAAAGTGAGATTTATTTTTAGAGCGACGGCTTATGGCGGCTTTTGAGAACAAATGAAAAGATAATCAAATTAATATCATATATTGTCCTCATCAAAAACAAACCAAATCAGTAATTCTTTTTTTTAAGTCTTTCGGCATCTGAGGCTATTTAGACTATAAATTTATTTATTTATATAAATTGGTAGCCAATAAGATATAAATAAATTTGTCGCTCTGGACGGAAAGCAAACCACAAATTTTTTTTTTTTTTTTAGAAAAATCAGAAAACGTTTTATAATAAGCTTTTTTTACTAAAAGATTTTTCAGATCTTTATAAATTATAAATATTTTATTGGTCGATCATTCGCATTTGAATGAAAAGTAAAAAAGAATAATTATTAATATTCAAAATTTTAGTCTTTTATTTATTTATTTTTCATCGCTTTTGACGGGAGTTGTTAAAAAAATCGATAAATGTTGGAAAATTAATTGAAGAATAACTGCCAATTTTCATTAGTGGCTTTACGGCTGGTATTGGATTATTCCTATTTAATAATTAACAAAAAAATTTGTTGTGACGAATTTATTAATTTTTTTACCCTTTTCCACAAAGGGGTTGTTATTATATTGTGTAATATGGTTAGATTCATCATTTATTAGAGAATAATTTTTTGGTGTAAATTTTCTGGTAGTGGAGTTCTTGGTGAATGAAAACAAAAAGGCAAAAGCGCATAAATTTTGTTCAATTTTAAAACGTTACCAGTTTATTAATATTTATCTAATAATATGGTTTACTTTTTCTTTTTTTTTTTATACAGAAATACCCTCTGAATGTTTTCCTTCTCGAACATGAGTTATAATGAGATAAAGGAGTATTTCGTGATTTATTTTACCTTCCAAGAATAGGATGAAATTACGTTAAAAATTTTTTGACCATCTGTTGAATTTTTCATATTTGGAGACGATCTGAAGGGCTTGAGAAATGAATTATACAGGACATATTTGTAAACTTGAGAATCTAGTTTATGTGTTTAAATTATGAATATAAAATGACAAGTACATATGAAAATGCATATTTTTTGTTTTAATAATAAATATAAGATAAAAAATACTAGATCCCCAATGCTTCTTTTGATGGGTGTGGTGCCCTGAGTTATTTATATTAAATAAATCAATATGTTCGCTCTTAAAATAAAATCAAAGCAGTACAGTTAAAATCAATTAAATTTTTTTTTACAATGGTCAAGCTGTTAATTTAATTTGTAAAAGGAAGGACTTTTCGATTTCAATCTCTCTATTTATCTCTTATTTTATTTTTACTTTGTCTTTGTTTTCTTTCTTCAAGCCTGGCACGTTCTGTGGCCGGGGTCTTCCTTCCGCCTCCGAACATCGGCAAAAAAATCCTTCCCAAACAAAGAACTATTATTACTACAAATAGAAGAAAGTTTGTCTTTAAAAAAAAAAATAACCTTGGCTTAATTCGGAATAATTAAAATTGAAGCAGATAGAGAGAGAGAGAGAGAGAAGGAATTTATCTGCAGACCTGATAATGATAAATTTATTGATATTGCTTGTTTTGTCTTTCAAATGGAATTATTATGCAAATCAAAATTGAGAATGTTTGCCAATTTTTTTTTTTTAATGAATCTGAGTCAGAAAATTATTATCTTGAGATTATTTTTTAATTATAGCAAAGTTTTGTGTCATATTCACAAAGTCAGGCAAAATTGCAAAACCATCATCAAATAAAAAAAAAAAAAAGAAAATTAGTGAAAAATTATTTTAAAAAAAAATTCAAATTCAAATGAAATTTCCCTCAAACAATTATAAAAATAAAGAAAAACAAACAATTATTATTAAGGAAAATATATTATTAAAGTAAAAAAAAATTCTCAATACTAG
>JAAAKE020166502.1:0-11714 GCA_010014785.2 Anisolabis maritima
TTAACGTTATTTAGGGGAATACCCATAGCGGTGATAGCACATTTGAAATCCTTATTTTTATAAATCTTCCTCCCACACTTTTACAAATCAGAGGGAATTATCCTGCCACTGATCCTTTTTTTTCCCTTCTTCTTGAAGCTGTCTTCATCTCATTTATAATAAATATTATTCTAAAAATTTGGTTTTGCTCTTACTTTTAAAACAGTGACCTTCGTGAAGTGAACTTTGGGGTACCAAGAAAATAAGACTGGGAATTTAAATATTTTTTCCTTTTTTTTCTCTCCGATTGCCCCTCCCTGTTCCACAAAAAGAGTTAAATTTGTTTTTGCAGGATCAGGATCGAGAGTCAATTTTTCATGTAACTTAATTCCTTTTTTTTTTTTTTTATAATTTAAAATACTTTCTTGAAAAAAAAGTAAATATCCTAATATGTTGCTTGCTTTAAAATAAATTTTTTATATTTTATATAATTTTATCAGATACAAAGGACTAAATGAAAAAACAAATTTTTATTTCTTTTTAATAAAAAAAATTGTAGTAGGGGTTATAATCATCATGACATATTGAGCGGAAATTAGAAGCATTATTTTTAAAAATTTCATATATTATTTATCATGGCCATATGTCCATTCATTCATATATATATACATCTGTATGGGTGAGTGTATGTATGTGTGTGTGTATGCTTGTATGTGTGTGAATGAATCGTTATGAATGGTTCATTCATTTCTGAACACGACAACGACAACCGGAAGTACGGTAGTGATGGTGGGGGGGTGCGTTTCCGGATTAAAAAGGGACAACCCTAAAAGAGAAGAAGTGATTTCAATGCAGGATTAGAAGAAGAGGCCATCTGCCCCTGTGTGTGTGTGTACGCATGTGAGTGTGTGTGTCGTGGATTTTCGTCACCGTTCGGGTCCTGAAATGAAAACACTTGGATGGGGCGTGGCCTATTGAACGCCATGAATGAGAGAGATGTCGTCGGCCAAGGAGGCGGAGGGAGGGTAACCCTCCCCTCCATCGTTCTCTCTCTCTCTCTCTCTCTACTACCACCAACGCCGCTTCTCTCTCTTTCTCTCTCTTTAGCTGCTGAGCGCCAAAGCGCGTTTCAGTCGACACAACCGATCAGTTCGAGTTGGACTATTCGAGAGTGTACATGTCCATTGCTGGCTCAGTTTTTGCACACCTACCTCCCCCACTCGACAAATCCCCCACCACCAATTTTTGCACACCTCGTTAATTCATTGAGTGTCTCATTTAGTGCTATTTTTTTTATATTAAGTGAAAACCTATTTATCAGTGACCAAAGTGAAATTTATCATAAACCATTGTGCATTTATGATTCTTATTATTTATTTATTTATTCTGATGTAAATTCGTTCGATTTTGAAAGCCAAAACGCAGTGTGAATGGGGTTCATCACCAGTCAATATATTGGGACATACGAATTTACGGTGAGTAATGTTTTTGAGATGGTTTATACAAATCTGTTTTTTTTTTTAAATTTTTTATTGGATTTTTTTTAGAAGAATCCATTTATATATAAATAAATATAAAATATTTATATATATATATATATATATATTTATTTATTTGGGAAGTGTTTGTGTGTGTGTATAT
Source organism: Anisolabis maritima (assembly GCA_010014785.2). Classification (NCBI taxonomy): domain Eukaryota; kingdom Metazoa; phylum Arthropoda; class Insecta; order Dermaptera; family Anisolabididae; genus Anisolabis; species Anisolabis maritima. The sequence continues at coordinate 1,621 of JAAAKE020166502.1, forward strand.
ATGTATGTGTGTGTGACATCCTGCCTCGACGCACCCCTCCCGCCGTCGGGCGTGTGACGTCACTTCCTGTCGTCCATTCATCGTAGCTTAAGCGGAGGCGAAAGAGATTGCTATCGGGGTGGGGGCAAAAGGGTACGGCGGGGAGGGGAGTAGAGGTCGATTGCGACGTTTCGGTCACGAGGGGAACATGTCGTCGGCTTTTAACCTTGTTCTTTCCTTGTTCTTCAATACCTTAATAATCTCAAAATATCTTAGGCTGAGAGACTAAGTTAGTATATATATATAAAAGTAATGAACAAACGGATACTTTTTTCAATTTAACCTCTCTTCTCTTGGTTCATTGGTCTTCAAACTGTTCCACGCAAGCCTCGCGTTCCACGTAAACTCTTCAAGGATTTAAATCAAAATTAGGAAAATTTTCATTAATAATTATTTCATAATTATTTATTAACGAATTGTAAGTTCTAATTCTAAGTCCCATCTCTAGTTTTTAAGTTTGCAAAAAAATTTTCACATTATAAAAATAATTACTAAAAGAAAAAGCATAGGAGGCTTAATATACTAACTCACTTTACAAAAATTCCTCACAAAAAGGGGATAAAGGATAAAGCATAAAGAATTGAAAAAACAAGTTAACGAGTTTAACCAAATTTAAGGTCCACATTTTGATTTTCTTTTTTTTTATTTAGTTTTGTTTATGCTTGGGGCTTCAAATTTTCTCGTCATATCTCGGTTCTGGGTTTGCCCTATTTCACCTTTAATTAACTCACTAGTAGTATAATTTTATATAATAGTTGTTAGATAATATTTAAACAATACTCGTTTGAATGTATCATTACCTAAACACAGAGAAAGGAATGGATTTTTTTACTATTTTATATATTAAAATAAATATTTTAACATTAGATTCCAATTTCTCGAATGTTCTTTTCTTTCAAATTAATCTTTGAAATAAATTATTTATTTTATAGATGAGGATGTCAATTGATAGCAATTTATCATTCGATAATGATAAAAATTTTTTTCTATTTAGTTGTATATTTGTCCTAATGCGGTTTTTTCATAAAAAATTCCCCAAGAACTAATACATATTTAACTCATAATTTTATCAAGATTTTTTAAATCTTTTTCTTCTGTTCCCCAAAACGTAAACAAAATTGCATTTAAATCTAAATTTTGAACTTTTTTTTTATTTTCATTTTGAATTATTGTTGTGATTGAATTTTGATGGGGACAGGCAACATCTTGATTCCTTCTCAAAAAAAAAAAACACTTATTTTAAATGAATAGTGTGATTTAAAAAAGATCAATGATAAAATTGTTTCTAATCTTATGAATATATAATGAGCTTCATTCTTTTTTTTGTTGTTTCCACATTAATTAATTCAAATCAAAGATATGCTAATATGAAAAACAATAAATAAATATTTTCTTCGTCATTTTTTGTTTGTTTGTTAATAATTAACGAAGAATGCAGAAAAATAAAATCAATTCTCTAAAAGAAATATAAATTCCGGTAGGATATAATAGATTAAATATGAATAATATATCCTCATAATTGTACTTTTATATGCTAATGAGATTTTTAATAATAATTATCACTAACACCAGATTTCATAATCAAATTTAGCACTTTATTCTAACCTTTATCTTTGGTTATGAATGCATGACATGGAAAGGTTTCTTACATGTACAAAGTTAAAAAAAAAATGATTATCGGTCATAAATCGTATAAATTTAAGTTTAACACCGGCCCCCAACTTTTGAATAACTTGTGGAATGTTGATACATAATTTTTCTTATGGAGAACTCTTTAACTTTCATTTTTTTAATTTATTTCTAGATTAGAGTTAGATAAAAATTTATTATTGAAAATTTTGCGTTAATTTGTTATTTGGTTTCATCTTTGAAAAATAAAAACTCATTCCTTTTTTCTGAACTATATTCAGACTCGATAGGAATAAGATTCTAAAATTATTAGGGTTGAAATTAGTGGCAGAGGAACTTTTAGAAAAACTTACCTAGACCTACCTATTCTACTCTAGAACTATTTTTTGAATTTTGAAATAAATGGTTGGTACTTTAAGCATTGTTTTTTTAATATTTTTTATCTGTATATATTCTTTAGTCTTAGTAATTTTACATATGCAGCTCTCGGCGTCCTTTCACATTCTTTTTCCATTCTTCCAACCTTTCAAAAAAAGTAAAAGAAAAAGAATATTTCGTTTGATCTAATGGTAATAAGAGATTTATTAATTCATAATAAAAAATATATTTAGCCTATCGTTTAATATGAAAGAAGCAATGATGTTAAAATTAAAACGCTAGGGGAAGTTGCTAATTCTTTATATATTAAAGGCTTAAAATTTACTGAATCACCTTAAATTTAAATTCATTCAAAATGGTGATTTAAAAAACTTCCTTTCTGCTCAAAATATTTATTCAAACCTGAAACATCCTCAGAGGTTGAATAAATATTTTGAATCAAAAAGGAAGTCTTTTTTAAACTAATCTCTTCCTTCCTCATCACACTTTTAAATTTTATTTATTTTTAATACTTCCGCATATTAATGTGAAAATATACGTCTGTTTTTTCGTCCAATATCAAAAAGTAATTTCTCATGAGCTTTCTAAAAATTTCTTACAGTTATCTCCAACAAAAATTAATTAAATTGTTTTTAGGAAATTAACTAGGCGTTGAGTGTCTGATTGGCCTCTGATGCCAAGGAATCAAAAAATATAAAATAAATAATTTTACAAATAAATTCTGGTTGAAAGGAAAATGTTGGTGATAGTAAAAGGAAGAGGATGAGTTGTTTGAAGATTTATTCCCAAAAAATGTAAAAATTTAATAGTCTTTTTACTAACAAGTTTTGAATTGGCGAATTAAGTTAATTCCCAAAACTCCTTAACTCCCTAATTCTCTAAAAAAATTTTGAAATGAAATTTTAAGTTTGAAGGGGTAATTTTAAGTTAGAAAGGGTGAGGAAGGGAATTAAATATTGAGAATTTTTCTCCACATTTGAGAAATTAATCTTATTTTCTCTAAATAAGCAACTACCTTTGCTTATATTTTTACCTTACAAGGTACGAGGGCTTTGTGCTAGTAGAAGTTCTATCCAGTTCCTTTTGATGTTTCTCAATGAACTTCATAAAATCATCAGTCCATCGTGAGGGCGGTCGGCAAATTGAACTTTAATTCGCTAAATTAGACACATACCTAGACCACTATTCAGAAACATTTCTAAGTGAAATCTTAACTTAAGGCGAATTGTACTTTACTTTTATTTATATAAAATTTCTTTTATTAAAATTTTTCTTAATTCAAAAAGCTTTTTTAATTCTTCTAATCAAACAGTGATAAAATTTAAATTTAAAAATAAAAACCATATCAAAAGGTTCCCTTAAATTAAAATTTTTTAGGAATGTAACTGAATTACGGGCCCTGCTCTGATTATTAGAGGGCAATTTAAGAAATAAACGCCTACTTTTGAGACCAACTTGATCGAGATTACAGCTAATTTCAAGAAGAGAATTCCATTCCATTTTTTTGTTTAATATGGAAATTCCCTTCAGGTTTTTTTTGCATAAAGATAATTTAGCCTATCTTAGAAATACAATTTTAATTATTTATAAGAGAAATTATTATCCTAAAGGACAACTTCCCAAAAATGTTCTTCAAGATATAATAATAAAGGAGATATGGTCACTCTAAGTAATAAAGGAAGTATATATAAGCCTAGCTCATAAATTATATCTTGGCACAGATGTAGAATGCAGAATGTGTCTGATAAAAGCTCTCTTCTCTAGACTTGAATTTTTGTTTTCTCCACGTGAGTATCTCGCTCGCTGTCATTTTTGTTAGAAATTCAACTTGGCTCAAAAGTTATTCATTCTTTTTTCTTTCTCTTTCTCTCTCTCTCTCTTCTCGAACACATGGCTAAGGTCACTTTCTGAATTGATTCTTTCTTAAACAAATATTTTTTTTTTATTTTATTTTTAATTTTATTTTCTTTGAATGCATTCCACTCCTTTTTTCCATTTAATTTAATAAAAATGTTTTACAAGACTCTTCTAAATTAACATTCCGAAACTAAAATCAATTACTTAATCGACTGAATAAGAAATATTTAATGAAAAGTTTTTATATAGATCCAAATTTGATCCTAAGCTCTGCACAAATATTTTCCTATTTTACGTGGTTATCGAATCAACTTCCCGTCAATGATAGATATAAACTTAATTTGTTTGCCAGTGTTTTTTCTATTGCTCCGGTCATTCTATGTTGACCCATGGAGATTAAATATTTTCATGTCATATTATAAATCATGAAGGAAAAAATCTCCTAATCTTTCACATCGCACTTTTCACCTTTCCATCTTTAGCATCTGACATCACATATTCAATAATATATTTAAAAAAAAGTAATTTCTCTTTCAATCATGTCTTAATACATTTAGCCATTTTACTTCAGAAAAATCTATACGCCTATCTCATGTTTCTCTCTCTCTGGTTCTGCAAGTTGGTGGCAAATTCCATTTCATATTCACCATTTTTTTGTAGAAATTTGCATTGGGTATTTCCATAGAGTTAATAATTAGGCTACTAAGCAAAAAGAAATACCAATATAAAAAATTTATAAACCAGCGTTTCTTAACCTTTTTGCCTTGCGACCCAACTTAACCATTTCCTCGCATTGACACAAGATTGCAGCAGCTATCATTTGCGATCCATAGGTTGAGAAGCACTGTTAGAAATGAAATATTTTTGGCTGCTAGATGGGGAATATAAATAAAATAGAATTTTTTTAAATCATCCTCCATTAAAAGCAATTAATGAGTTTGATGTCTAAAAGGGAGATGTAGATCAACAAGTCTCATTAAAAGATGCCTATGGGAATTAATTTTTTTCTGTAGATTCACATTCTTAAAATTCTTTATAGTAGAGTACATCAGATTCTTTTTCTAATTTAACGGTTTTAATTTTTTTGTACAATATTTCATCATTTCTTTGATTTATTAAAAAATTGGCCCTGTTGGAGAGAGATCTTTACATTTCCTAATTAATTAGTACGAATGATAAAATCATTTTAATCCAAATTATTATATTTACTAAAAAATATAATTTTGGAATTTTTAAATATTGACGAAATGTTCTAATATCACTTCTCCTTAGAGAATCATTACACCATTGATCTTTTCTTAGGCTCTTGTACAATCTCTTCATAAAATAATCCGAGTGTGATAGCAAATTTCTATTTATTTATTTATTATTTTCTAATTTAGAATTATTATTATCTTAAGAATTATGACTTTTATTTTGTTAAAACTGTCCACTATAGTTACGAAATATACAAGTTATTTTGTAAATGTTTTTATATAATTATAGGATTCAAATTTCAGAAAGAGAGAAACCCACCCCGGCTCCAAATTCTTCATATATTATTACACTAGATCAGACATGCTTTGTAAAAATCTCTTTTTGTTTTAAGTTGAAAAATTTCATAGATCGATGAGATTTTATGCAGCCAAGACTCAATCCTTTAAGGGTAATAAAAGAGGGAGAGAAGATTAATTAATATTAAGGCAAGACTGGTTAACTGCTCTTTTTAATTCCAAGGGTTGACTTGACATCCTTGAAAAAGGAAAATGGGGAGAATGATTTCAAATTTTTCATAACTTAACATCCACTTTTTATTTTAGCTTATTAAAAATTATTTTAATTATTCCACAAATTTTTCTGATTATTTGCTTTAATTTTTGACTCAGATGCTCATAGCTCCTTTCTCTACTAGAATATCTGGATAATTAGGGATTTTTGAAATTATTTGTGAAATGAAAACTTAAAATTTCGATTATTTACTCCACCTTATTTTTCTTAAATATTTTTGGTTTTTAATTTTTTGATTTTAGTTTTAGCTCCAATTTGTAGAGGACTCTCCGCCTTTTTATTGTAATTAAAAGCTAAATTTCAAAAAATATAAAATTATATTGTAAATTAAAAAAAAATAATTATATTTTAATATAATCTGATGTGTTTGAGAATGGATAGATGGATGGTTCATTTACTGGGGGCCGATGTTTTTAGGATAGTTGATAAAGTCAGACGAGGTTGAAGCATCCGTTCGGATGTCTACTTTAGTGTGTGTGGATCTCTCCTATCTGTGAATATAGGCCTGTGTTGGTGTGAGTGTGCGCTGCGAAGGAGACCAACAGCAGCAGCAAATAGATCCTCCCCTCCACGGCCAACACAACCTGACAAATATTCCTCTCTCTCTCTCTCTCTCTCTCTCGCACACACATACACGTTTTTAATATACATATATGCGTGTGTGTGTTGCGCTTAACTAATTCCCATTCATTATTTTTCACTTGAAAATTATTATTACATTCTTATTATGAATTAAAAAGAGACAAAAATTAAAAATGAATGAATGAATATAATTTTTAATTCACCTTTTCCTTTATCAATTGATAAATAAACTCTTTAAAAGAAAAGTATCCAATTTTTTTTATTTAATGAATTGAGATTTTTCAAAAATTCTTATCACTTGTCTTAACCAAATCTATTTATAAATTGTATAACGAAATATTAATATTTTTATTTATTATTATTTATAGTGTATGGAAATAGAGTTCGTTATTTTTTATCAGATTATAATTTTATTAAATTGTTTATAATATTAGATAACATTTAGAATAAATAAATACTTTTTCTGTTCAATTACAAATATTATTATATCACTCATTAAATAAATGTATAATCAATATAACAATTAATATAAATAGATAAAAAGTTTTGAATATCAATAGTCTGTTGCATTCGTAAATCTTTTTATAAATATATCTACCCGAACACATAAAAGGCAATATTTGAAAATATTTTTTAAAAGAGTATCTCAGAGTTTTTTAAATATTTTAATTCAATAAATTTATCACTATTCAATTATGATGGAATCAAAAATTTTAACCATTTATTCTCCAAAGAAGGAGGTAGATGAAGAACAATCAAATCATATTTGACATTTCGAGAAATTTAAACGATTTGATTATTTCGACATCGGAGGTATCTATTTGTATGCAAGTAGTCTCAAACTTCCATTTGAACTTTTAACTTCAAAATAGAGATGTAAGATAATTTATTTGTTAACTTAATTACATCACCTTTTAATTGAAATCCCTCAACCCGAAGCCTAAATTTATTAATTGAATTTTACGTTTTTTTTTTTTATTTTTTCAATTATTCAATTTAGAAATTTTTTAAATTAAAAGAGATAAATTTGAGGACAAAATCCTTCGGCGCTTATAGTAGTAACTGTGTATCCCACCCTTTCCATAAACCACCATTTTGTTCTAAATAAAATTTAAAAAAATTACAATTTTTAGGATTGGCAGTAATCCTTTACTATCGAATTCTGAACTTGTTCCATGGGGTATATGAGGACCATGCAGAGGACAGTGAAAAGAAAGGAATGATAAAATTTTCTCACTGAAAAAAATTTAGGATAAGCCTGTGAGGGTTGGAAAACCTTAGGATTTCGGATTTGACCCACCTCTAATATTAAAAATAATTAAAGAGATAATCAGTGGCTAAACGGATTAAAGTTTCGGAATTCGGTTCCAAAGTTCAAAACCAAGTCGGGCTAAAATCTAGTTTTTTTATAAATTTATTCAACTTTTTATTAATCTCTTCAGGGGGATAAAAATGTCTGTCTCCCCAAGAAACCGAAACAATGCTCAATTCGTGATCAATTAAAAAGTTTAAAAAGAAGAAAAACATTCGTTTATAAAATTTATATAAATTTGACAGAGAGACAGATTACTAAATTTTTAAATTCTTATAATAAAGGAGAATTATTTCATTTATCAAAAAATTTAGTTTTACTTCTAATATATTAAAAGTTGAATGAAATTTTTTTTCCAATGTAGTTATTATAAAGTTATTTATTTATTATTGTTATTTTGAAGAACATTATGTGATTTTTCGAGTCGAGATGTTTTTCGATTAGACTATAAAGTGGTTCGGCCTCGGCGTTCGCGTTCGGCCGGCGAGGCGACTCCGCTTGCTTGCTGGTTGCTGTTGCTGTTAGGCTTGGGCTGGGCTGCCAGCGTGCTTGCTCGCCTTCGTTCGACCATGTTCGGCTATGTTCGGTTATGTTCGTTTTGTTCCTACTCCTTCCCTCTTGTGCTAGCCAACATAGGCTTGCTCGCTCTGCTTGCCTTGCCTTTGCTTTTGCTCGTTGTTCATTCAAGTATCTCTGTCGCCTCGCTCTCTCTCTTCGGTCCCATTCATAAAAAGCAAACGGCCTCACTTGGCTTGCCGGCAACAACAGCGCGCACACGGCCAAATACGGAAACAACCACTCACACACATGCGTCCTTCTTTTTGGCGACCGTAGCTACCCACTTTTGCGAACACTCAACAACAACCAAATAAAATAGTTCACTTCACACTTTTTTTTTATATTTCATAGAATTTACTAAAATAATCAAATTCATTTCACTTTCCAAAATATTTTTGTTACGCAAACAAAAAAAAAAATTGATAAATCTTATTTAATGACTAAGGGCCCGGTTTATCATCTATAGTCAACTTTCTATCTGAAACAACCAAATCATTATTTGCGATTTCTATCAACTTTTTCATTGAGTCTTTTAGAGTTCAATCCATTTTTAATTTCTTCAAATTTTAATATCAAAATACTACAATTTCTACAATAATTGATTATATTTGGCTTCTCAAAACACTAGGGAAGTCACTCTAACATCTTAATGGAAGCATGGGTAGACTAGAATCAGATATTAACGAAAATTTAGTTTTTGCGAGCAAATGGCCTCCAAGAAAACTCAGAGATTGGAATATTGTGGAGATTTAATCACTGAAACACAACAATAACTATTTCTATTTATACTAATATAAATAATCTAAAGGACTTTCCAAAAACATTAATTAGAATATTAAAAGAACTCCTTAATAACTAAAAATTAAGCTACATTAATAATATAAATTAATGTAATAATAATTAATTTATTTAAGCAGGATTGATAAAAAATCTCATTAAGTTAAAACAATATTTGGGCTAAACTCAGTTTGGAAAACTCTGTTTTTTATAGTTTGGAATTTCAGACTTTTTAAAAATATAAAGGACTATTATTTCTTTTTTTTTATTACAATCGTTCTACTCCTTCCTCTTAGAAAAACGTCATCATTTATTTAGTTTTTTGTCTAACATTTTTTTGTGCAGATCTAACCAAAGCACAGCTGGTTGACACTTTATACTCACTGCTTACGATCGCATTGTATACTGTATATTTATCATAACAGATTATTTACAATCTATATATATGCCAGTCTTTTTTTTTTAAAGAGATTTGATGTTAAAGAATTAATTATGACGTACAAAAAAAAATTTGGCTTTATTTAAAAATATTTTCTTTGAGTTGATAAAAGAATTTTTTTAGTAAATCTTTCTTCTGGTGCGTAACGAGGGCTTCTGGCACACGGGGCAATAGGAGAAAAATCATTAATAACTAAATAATGCCAGCTAGAATCAGATATTAACGAAAATTTTGTTCTGATCAAGGCCAATTAGAAAATAAAATATAAATTTCTTTCAATTATATTTGTCTCTCTCAAAATACAATAAAAGTTTTACTTATTATTTAACAATGAAATCATTTTTTTTCTCTTGCTCTCTCGCTTCTGATTGGACACTAAAATAAAAAACAAAATTATTCGTTACTAGTAGAATTAATTTTGAATTAATCGTTTAAGTAATTTATAAATTTTTTAAATTTTATATAGGATAGATAATTTTGTTAAATTTATCAATAGGAAGAGGAAATTATATTAAATAATGATTTGATATTTTTTCCTCTTGATAGCAATTTTTTTGGAATAATAAGTTCCTCTCAAAATGGCTATTTTCCTTTCCCGGAGACGATCCGTACATAAATATTCTATCTTAAGTGAATATTAAATTTTGATAATATATTACAAAGAGGGCCTTTATTACCAGTAATGCTTTTTTTGAATTTATTTTTTTATAAATCACAATTTTTTAGTAATAGTTCGGTTTAAAAGCACCCTAAAAG
>JAAAKE020166513.1:0-11714 GCA_010014785.2 Anisolabis maritima
TGAATGTCTTCTTATTCTTCCCTCACCCCCCCCCACCCCCAATTGTTTTGAGCCCACTTTACTCTTATACGTTTTTTTAATCTACTCTAATGATTGAATTCGCTCTTACTTTAAGAGATGAATTAGAGAACGGCTAAGGGGGCGGCGCAAAAGATTTGGTGTGACAGCACATCACTTTACCTGGTGTGGATGTATGATGTGCGTTTAATCATAATCGTATTTTTTTTTTTTTATGCAATTCTTAGACAATCAAAATTAGGATTACGATTTCGGTTGTGTTGGTATTTGCATTAAAATTCAGTATCTCATATTTTCAACGAGCTTCAAAAGTTTGTTTTTGAATTCTCTATGTTTGTCTGAATTTTTTTTTAATATCAAAATTTTTAAAATCATTTGAAATTGTTACGAACAAGTTCGTTGGGGCAATGCAGCTTTGCGCATTTTCAGATGTTTTTTTTTTTTTTTTTAAGATTATGGTTGTCTATACTAATAAAGTAGATGGTTTTTTTTTTTTTTTGTAGATTAAAATAAATTCAAGATCTATTTTCGTTTTTAAGTAAAAATGAATGAGGTAGGGGGAGGGGAGAGAGGAAGTTGGTTGACCCAATAACATTTGGGAAGGAGATGAATATATAATTGGAATTTCAAAATTGAATTTCTTATGAGAAGAGAGACATTAAGTCACACGCCTAAGTCAAGGGTGCAGAGCGAGATAACAAAAATAAAATATTAATGAGTTATTGGAAGATAAGCATTGAAAAAAAAAAAAAAATATTCGCGCATGAAGAAGAAAAGCACCTCACGAAATTATTATTTTTTTTTTTTTTAATGGCCTCGGAATTTAGGGCCATATGGCCAACCAAAATGAAATCAGAATGTTACAATCCAATACGAATTTGATACATATCCTTCGACAATGAAAATAAATAAAACAATGAAATAACGACAAATAAGAAATTATATAAAAAATCTGGTGTGACGGCCACACATCAGACAACCTCCTCTTACCTAAAGAAATAGAAATTGTGTGATATGCTATCACACCGAGTTCACAATTTTATTTAGTTTTCATTTTTAGAGATTTTTCGTTTGTGTGTTTATTAATCAATTATTATTAAATTATTAAATCTCATAAATGAATTAAAAAAGTATTTATATTTTGTTACCATTGCGAGTTGTTCTTTCTATGGGATTCTTAAAATCCAAAAATTGGAGCACCGCACTATTTTGGGGTGAAAAATGTTTAATATATCTTAAAGATTATCTAATTTATTATATGTAAAGTCAATTTAATCAATTTTATTAAAGACATTTAAGAGAAAATCTAAAAAAAAAAAAAAAAAAAAACTGAAAAGAGTACATCAGTAAAGTGGGCCCTAAACAATTTGGGGACGGAGAATACATTTCAAAAATCATATAATAGATAATTGATATATGAAATTCAATCAAAATCGTAAGAAAAAAAAAAAATTGAAAAAACTAAACAAGTACTAGTACTCTTTGGACGATTTTATTCAAAAGCTTTGAGCTGCATGCGAGGAGAGAACTTTGCTTAAATTTAAAACTTCAGCCTCGTACGTTTATGAGAAATCTTTCTTACAGACAGACAGGCCATTTTACGAAACCCAGTTTTTTTTTGACTCAGAGTATTTGTATTTTCGTTTTTTTTTTTTTTTTGCAATCACAATATTTTATCAGTATATATTACATATACAAGTAAAAGAAAGTAAAAATTATTATGAAAAAATATTATGGTCATGGAGGTTGAGGTTCCCTAGAACTTGGACAGAGTCATAAGGGTTAAAAGGTTGGGAAACGCTGAAATAGGGGAACATAGAACATAGTTTTTTATCTAACATCATTTTTTAAGTCTTTTTCGACATCTGAGGCCATTTAGATTTCGTTCATATTTATTTAAATAATTTGGTATCAAATAAATTTTTATGGCTCAGGACGGGAAGCGAACCTTTGGTACGGGAATTTAAATATAAGCCATAAGGATATTTAGAGTATTAGAAAAGTTCACTTTTAAATCAATTAAAGTGAATTTTTTTTTTATAACTAAATGGATGAAGAAGGAGAAGAAGAGAGAGAGAGAGAGAGAGAGAGAGAGAGATTTTATAGAGTTCAAGAATGCCATTTAAATTTTTTTTTTAAATTAACTGTTTAAACATAAGTTAACGCTTCTGGCGAATGAATTAAGGACTATTACTTTTTTTTTTTTTTAATTGTATTTATCCTGAAAAAAAATCTTTAATAGTGAAAAAATTAAAATTTTAAATTGATAGTTTCTACGCTACACAGACCGCCTTGGAAAAAAACAAAATATAAATTTAAATAAAAACAATGGACGTCAAGTTATTTTTACTTTCTCGCACTATTATATAAAATAGTAAGGAGAACTATTATAAAAGTGAGAAATTTAACTCACCATTAAGAAAGAAGACCAAAAAACAAAAAAATGTCTTAGCTCCCTGGAACCAATAATCCGAAAAGGGTGAAACTAAAAATTTGAAGTGACTCGGTCAGCAGGCGGCGGTAAAAAAAAGACTCCACATTATTTATCGCACATCAGGATTTTTTCAGCATCCACTAGATCAAATTTTTTGAAACTCAACGAACAACAATGGGAGCGAATTTATTAAAAAAAAATAAAACGGGTATAAGATAATAAACGTACGTTATCAGAGCGGGAAATTTTATTTAATCTCTTGAAATTCAATTAATGAAAAGACATTTATATATTCAATGTTATAAAAATCAGCCTGACATGACCTGTATTCTCGTAGTGTCTTATATTCCAAGAGGATGACTACAAAGTGCGGAACAACAACAACAACAACAACTTCGTTGTAAATATTAAATTGTTTTTATTTTATTCTATTTATATACTGTCTGCTGAACTAATTTCAAATCATGAAGATGGCAATAGCGCCTAATTGAAAGAGGCACCCTGTCGTGATTTAAAAATTTACAATAATTAGAGCAGAAAAAAAAAAACTAACTAAAAGCGGCAAAACATTTACTAAATATTTTCGGATTACCTGCATAAACAATAAATTCATGTGAAGGGACGAGATATTTTCTTTTCCTTTCTCTACCCCTTTTTTCCTCCAACTAATTTAGAGTTATCATTAAATATCAGATTTTTTTATTGGAATCTTAAATCAATGGTTGATTTTGCTCTGGATAATTTCTTAATTATTTTTATGAAGATAAAATTTTTTTTTAAAGTAAATAAAATAATTATAATATTAATAAAAAATTTAAGAAAAAATTAACTACTTTAAGAGAAATAAAAAATTTTTATTGTAGTCCTATTCTTTTAAATTAAAAATTTTTATTTTTATTTTATTAAATAATAAAATTAACCTAAATATCTTACTTATATTTTTAGGACTAATAATAATATAAGAGTAGGTAATATAAAAAATGTATTTTTTTATTTTTTAAATAAATAATTATTTACCACTATAAACAGCGGTGCTGTTATGATCGGGGTCAAAAGGGCAAAACCCTCGACCTTCAAACTCCTCAACGCTCTCGTAATGACCATCCTGAAACAAAAAAATAAAATTCAGAAGTTAATTTCAAGCAAGGAATTTACAATATTATTTTATATATACAGACAGAGGAAAAATCCTAGAATTACTCCCATTTCAAAGGGAAATAAATTTTTTATTCAATATAAAATTTATTCCTTTCTCTCTCTCTCATCAAATATTGGCAGTTTTTTTAATACTCCTTCCCCTGGGCTTACTGGATTCTAGTTTGATTATAACGTCCTTTGGGAGAGTCTCTCATTGGCCAAGATATAAACGTTGCCTTTTTTTCCTTTGCTAAGAAATAATAAACGACATAAACATAAAAAATACGATTAACTTCAGTCTTAAAAGACTTTGTTTGTTTTGACATTATTTCTTTTATACTATTGGAAAAATATATTTGAACGATTTAATTTATTATTTAGAGTTTACATTTTGTCCTTTGGTATATACTAAATGAGAGAAAGAAATACTAGTAAAAATAATAATTATGAATGAAATTTTACTTTATATAATAAAACTTCAGTAGTCAGAGTTCCTAGCAGAGGAGGACGGGCGAGGGCAGCGTTGCCATTATTGTGAGACGGTATTTGTGATAAAAATTTAAACAAAAATATTATTTTAAACTAGAGAAAATTATTATATTTTTGCCTTTTGGACCATCAAATTTTATGAAATTTATGAATTATTTTTATTATTTTATGAAATTAATGAATTATTTTTAAAAACCATCGCAAGCCAATAATCTAAGTAAGACAAAAGAATAAATTAAGTTTCAATCGAAGAAAAAAAAATATTTAATTAAAATTAAAACAAGTTTTTTTTATCATTAGCGTAAAATAAATAAATAATTCAAAAAATCAATTTTATCTAGATCTATCTTATTCTATTTGATAAATAAATATATTTTGAAATTTAAGGAACAATTAAATTTACCCAACTCCGATTAAATTATTTCAAACTCAATGTTATATAAATGGGTATGTGTGGGCGTTTTAAATATTGTTTAATTAAACATTTAATTTGAAATGCAAAATATGTAAAGAGAAAGCGAATTAAAAATTTTTACATATTATTGATTAATAAAATTTTTCAAGGCAAAAAAAATATTTCAACAATCCAGTAATCAGCAGAATTTTTTTTTTTTGTAAATAAATAATATGCTAAGCAAATGTGACGTCATCAGGAGATAAAATTCAATAATTCATGACGTTCTTTCTTCTTCTTTGGCTGGTGGTGAATGCTTAATGAAGATGAAGAAAAAGTCCAAGGTTAAAAGGTACGTATTTGGGGGAGGGGGTTTCGAAATGACAATGTAGAGTGCTGAATAAGAAATAAGGGTGACCAGAACATTGCCTGTTCTTTTTTTCCCTCACTCTCAAAAGATCTGGCCGATCTCCTCAGGGATAAAAGAGGAAAATAAGGAGGTGGAGCATTTGCATCATCGGCGGGGATGCTGCGTCAGTAACAGAAGAAGAAGAGGAAGAAGATGAGAAAATATAAAAACCAAAGGAGGTGAGAGAGAAAAACACAAATCACATTCAAGAATAAATCAGAAGAAAACTTGAAAAACGTTTACCGGAGCTGAAAAGTTTGTTCCCTATTACTCAAATGTGGCTTTTAAATAAGCTTACAATTCGTGAAATGAAAGAGAAAAAAAAAAGGAGGAAACGATCAAAGCGAGAAACAAAAAAGATGGCTAAAAGAAAAAAAAAACAGGAGAAAAATTGGGGTGGAAATTTTATCTATATGTTAGGGGTAGCAAGTTAAAGAGTCGGTTATTTTATAAAAGAAATAAAATATAAATTTATGAATTGAAAGAACTCCTCACTCTTATGAATTTCTAGAAATACTTGGGACCGGGCAATAAGGCAATTGCCCCTCACCTAAAATCCTCGAAAGTATTATTTCTCTCTCCTTCTCTCTAATATTTTATTTAATATAATTTCTCGGGGGAGAGGGAGGGCAGACGACTTCAGTGTGCCAGTGTTGTGCATTAGTGACGAAGAGTATTCGCAGTCGTTTGGTGAAAACCTGGCAACCTGAGTAGCCTGGAAAGCGCTCTGATTTATCTACGAGCTGTGATCCGTCCACATGCCCTTTTGTTTGTGCATCATAGAGGGATAGTGTTCGTTGAAAATCTGACAAGGTAGATAGTTTCCATTGCTTTGCGCTCTGAGTGGTCGGGCCGACTGTCATCCCACATGCTCAATACTAAAGTTGCATTGAATTGAGTGTAGTCGAATATTTAAAATAAAACCACGGTGACCACGAAAAGAATAAACTGTGACCTCTGATATTTAGCTTAATTATTATTAGTATTGTTTTTCTATGCAAAAATTTTAATTTATATTTATTTATTCATATTGCCCATCTTTTTTTTTTCTAGTTCAAATTTTAAACTCTCCAATTGCTTTTCCTTTTAAGCGCGTGAAATGAACATTTTATTATTCAAAAAAAAAAAAAAAAAAAAAAAAAAGTGAATATATAGTATATATCCAGAAAATGATTTTTCAAGCGACCAAAGTTGATGTTGCTTTTAATAATCTCTCTCTTTTTTTTATTTTGCAATTTTATCGATTATTATTAAAATTGTTTTGTTCTTCCTTCTCGAATGAACCGGTGAGGCATTAACAGCCCCTCACCCCCCTTGGGTGGTGTGGCTGGGACTAAATCCCTTGGACCCCCTTCAATGATAAACAATTTCACACGTAATGTGCAATCTAAATCTAATACAATAGGAAAAAAAATATTTCCCTCTGGAATTCTTTTATAGATATCGAAATACGATTTAAAAAAGAATAAAGAGAAAATAATTTTTTATCCAGTTGTGCTTATTAATATTCTAAATATTTTAATTAAACACAATGTTGCTTTTGTTATAATTTAATATAAAATCTCATATAAAAATAAATATAAATTTTAAAACCTGATGGGAACTTTCACTTGCTGATTATTTTTAACATTTTATTTATTTTTTTACTAGACTTCGGTTGATATTCTAATTAGATGTACTCGATTCAGGGCCTCATCGAGGTCTCTTAAATTGAAAATTCTTTATATATAAAAGCGGCTGGATTTATTGAAAAAATATATATACAATAAAAGTTACTTATAATTACTTTAGAAAAGCTTTTATAGATAACTTTTCTTAAATATTATTAACAACGAAAATGTTTAGATAAAAATAAAAAACTATAGAAGAAAAGTACTCTTTAAGAGCTTTTTATACTAAAACCAAAATATGCATTTTATCTATTAATTATGTAAATGAAATACAAAATAAAAAAAGTAAGGCGAAACCTTATTGTATTATCAGATACAATATTAAAAATGAGAGAAATTATCAGAAAATGAACTCGTGAAGCTCAAAAAATGTGCTAATTTCATGAACGAGTTACTTATCCATGTTATAAAAATACTAGCACAAATATAGCTTTATTATTGAATATAATTTTAATTTTTTCCCCTCAGTCGATGATAGTGAGCTATGATTTGATTTTTTTCCTCGGTAATTATTGTAATTACAATCTATTCAATAAAAAAAAAAAAATTGCATGTTATTAAGGAGATCAAGGCTTTGTGGCCGCCCTTTCATGCCTTCCTTATTCCACCTGTTTAATTAGTTGATAGTGAATTCAAGTCAGGAGGAGGAGAATAAGGAGGTCTTAACCCTTAACACTTGCGGCGGCCTTACATAGACACACACACACCGAGAGAGAGAGAGAGAGAACCTTTGAGGAAACTTCCCTTTCGTTTCGCCTTGCTCTGCTTTCATATTGGAATATGAAACGTTTCCTGAGATCCAAGCATCCAAACTAAAACGGCCCGATCATGTGGAAAATACTGTAAACACATACTATATAATAGGCTTAAATACGTTTATGCTTAAACAAGCCAATCGATTAGAGTTTCAAATAAAATAAAAAACTCTTCCTAATATTTGAATTTATAAAAGAAAGTGGACTTAGTTAAATAATGAATAATTGTAATCATCAGCCAGGGATTCAAATTCGTATGAAGGTTCAGGTCAAGACGTGATAATAAAAGGAAAAATAGGCAGAGGCTAGGATGCTACAATTAATTTTAAAAATCACTTTCATATCCGATACCAGCATAAAAAAGAAAAGGCTTTGCTGAAGGACTTCTTTTTACGTCATTGAATGAAGTAGGTTAAATAAATTGCAAATTTTAATCGTTTCTTTCTTTTGTTATGTGGATAACAAATCTTATTTTTATTCATGTATTTCTGGGTCAGTATAGGATATATGGAAGAGAGAGAAAGAGAGAATAAACTTACCCGCCCCATCACCATGATGAGATAGAGGACCTAAAGGATACAGAAGAAATGCAAGCCTTAGCTCGGGTAATTTGCGGTCGCTTTCCCCCCCCTCACCAGATGTGAATCCCTAAACGAAAAAAACTTGGAGATATATTACATATCGAAATGGAAAAAATTCGCAATTTATTTAACTTGGCGTCACATATATACTTTCACCTTCTTCAGAGAAAAGGCAGGCATTGATTAAATTGAAGAATACCTATTATTATTAAAGAATTAAGAAAAATAAAATTTTAAAGGATTCCAGGAGAGTAACGAAAAAATCTTTGAAAAGAATAAAATTTTTAGCTTTTTTTTTGGAGAGGGGAGAATTATTTTGCTTATTTTTTTATTTTCTCAACTTTCCATCTAAAATAATTAAAGGTTCGTTATAAAAATGATAATATGACCTGTCAAAATTTTTGGGATTTGTGTGAACATGGTCCCATAAAAACATCTCTAAATTATGGTGAAATAACACTTAACTGGTAGAGTAAAAATAATTATATGCAAAAACCTCTTCTTGTAGAAATTAGTTAATATGAGAAAATAACGAATGAGTTATGATTTATGTTCAAGTTATTCCATTTATTTGCAAATATTTCTTATTAACTATCCTTGCTAGTTTCCAACTCCCCCCTCTCTCTCTCTCAGACTCTCCCTATGCTAACAATCACGTATATAAATATATTAAAGACATAAAGCAACAACAACATATTCATTTCCTGTATTTGAAGATGAACCATGTCAAGTGATTCAAAATATTTGCAAATAAATGGAATAACTTGAATATAAACGAGTGTTTATTATTTCCCCACCAAATAATTAAATCTAAAATAAAAAAAAAAAAAAAAAACATAGTAAACTTTCAAAAAGAAACATTTTTAGGTGTATAAATATGTATAATTGAAAATATCTCCCAAATTTAAAGCTTCAAAAAAATATCTAATATCAAATCATAACTATTTTATTTATTTTTTAAATTTACATTGTTTAAAAAATTATATAATGGGCAACATATTTCTACCACTTTGTGACGTTTTTCTGACGTAATACAGCTGACACATGCACGCTAGTTTTCCTTTTCGGAGGCGGCAATATGATATAAAAAAGCCTAGCTTCTTCCTCTTTTCAAGATTTTTCCAAATTTTTTTTTACATTCTTCAATTTGTTAAAAGTTTAGAAGACTTTTAGTTACATAAAAAAGCTGTTTTGTTTTTTTTCACAAGTCATCTGCAGACAGGTGAGGAAAGAAACAACCAACCAATAGGGAATAAAAACAAAAATTTTATTGAAATTGATTAATCTTAACGGCTTCTTTTTTTTTTATGGTAGCGATAAGGTTTTTTTTTCTTTCTTTATTCATATAAAATATTGAAGAAAAGATAAAGAGGAGAAAAAAAATTAGCGAAGTAAAGGAACAAAGTATTTTTCCTAAAGATAATTTAATGAATAGAAAGAGAGAAAAAAGAGCGAGAGTGAGGAGGGTAAAAACCGCAAAAAAAAAAAAAAAAAAAAAAAAAAAGATGATTTGAAGGAGAATTAATTCTTGTCGACACCCAAGCAAAGAGGTTTAATATTCGAGACGAGAAGCGAACGCGAAAGTTTTTCTGCGTAGGTAATAACTCGCGGCGTCGACGTTTGGAGCGCTGGCTGTTATTCAAAGGGTTGAAAGTTGAGGGTGGGTGAGTCCTTTAAATACATTTGCCCCTCACAGACAGAACACAGCTGATGCATTTAAAGATTGTGATTTGCATCTGAAATTTTCTTCTTTTTGATTTGATGACCAAACGACTGTTTTTAGGGGGATATTTCGAAGAAATTAAAAAACGTATGTCATTTAGGGGTTAAGAAGAAAATGAGGATATTCAAATTACTAGGGGGAATATTAAAACAAGGTCAGAGAGAGATCCATTAAAGTGTATTATATTAAAAAAGAAAAAAGAATGATGGTTTTTTCTTTCAATGTTTTTCGGTCATTAAAATTTTTGTCTTATGGCATCTGACGACATAAACATTGAATAAAACAATTGTATAATAACAATAATCGAGACCGGTCCTGAAAAATGCGGAGCATTTTAATAAAGCCCCCTTTAATCAATTGTATAAAATACGAATAATTTTTGTCTCATTAGACTATTTATTATTGAGAGGTGTCCAATTACTAGATGGGCCTTCTCAACATTTTTTGGAGTTAATCATTTCTTAATTATAGGCCCCCTAATTCTCTACAAAATGAAAATGAAAAACGATGAGAGGCGGGGGTGGATGTGCAGTTAGACCTTATGAAAAGAAAAAGATGCGAACAGGAAAAAAAATAAAAAAATATTTATTTTAATTTTTACAAATTATGACCTTCCTCAGGACAATTAATAGTTTACCAAATGTGATCTTATGTATTATTTTGATTTGCTTGCTGCGATCTTCTTTCCTGAAATTGTTTTGCTAAAATATTATGCAATATATTCAATACATAAGACCACGTATTATTAAAAAAAAAAAAAAAAATCAATGGTTCTAACGGAAATTAAAATAAATTAAAAATTTTTTATTTATTAATAAGACTTTCAAAATAATATTTTGCGTAAACTCCATTTTAATGTAGATATTTCGATGTCAATGGAATGACATCTTCAATACAAATAATGTTTGTTTTGCAATTCGTCATTAATTAATTAATCCAGGTAAGCTAGCTTCACCAACACAAATTTTATTATTTAATAATTAGACAAAATATTCTTTCATTCAGTCCTGCCTATTAATAATTTCTTATTGGCCATCTTCAATTTTTAAAATTTTTCTGGTTGTATTTATTCCTTAAATCCCTTTCTTTTAGAATCTAGCAATGAGTTATTATCCGAAATGCTATCGAACTCTTTCTTATCTTCTCGCTAAAAAATTACACCC
Source organism: Anisolabis maritima (assembly GCA_010014785.2). Taxonomy (NCBI): domain Eukaryota; kingdom Metazoa; phylum Arthropoda; class Insecta; order Dermaptera; family Anisolabididae; genus Anisolabis; species Anisolabis maritima. Next base: position 10,774 of record JAAAKE020166513.1, read on the forward strand.
ATTAAAAAAAAATAATTAATTTACAAACCTTGAACTGATAATATCTGCAGAGAGGTTTGTAGGCATTCGTCCCGCAGATGAGCAACCGATCGGGTGCAATTTTCGCTAAAACCCGAATGTAATTCTGGCAATCGTCCTGAAAAGAAAGAAAAAATTGGTTAATCTTCTAATTGTGCTTGATTTTATAATATGAACCTAATAATCAGGCCAGATGACTTCAGAGAGAGGGTCCCGAGGAACAAGCGTGTCGAGTCAGGGGTAATTACATTTTTCAAATAAATAATTGGTGGATTTAAAGTCAAAACCTCAGAAGCCGAAATTGATCCAACAATTAAAATAAAAAAGAAAAAGTGTCAGATTTTACTTTACTTTAGAATGAGTAAGAAATTTAACAAACCAAGATAGTAAACTTTATATTGAACTTTTAATTAAAAAATAACAGGAGGCAAACAAAGACGGGAATAACCCCTCCCCAACGAAAAAGTCCTCTCTATTCTCCTTTGGCAAGAGCATGTTTCAAAAATAAAAGTTTTTTTTTTAACAAACATTACAAATAAACAACTTAATTTTTTTAAATTTTCGATTATAATACAAAACATTTATTTTTTATTCTCATTACTCTGTTGTTGTGGATTATATAATGTTTCCATTTTTTTGATTACATTTCATTCAAGTTTTTTTTTTAGGAAAGGAGTGGAGCATCGATATTTGCATCTCCGAGAGAAAATAAATAAAATTAAAATATAAAAAATAATATAATGTAAAATAAAATAATAATAATTAAATTTCATTTCAATTGACCACCTACCGGGTTCCCCGTTAATTTACCCGAGGTGTTTTTCGTGCATATGCATTAAATGTATCGTAAAAATATATTCTATATCGTTTCAAGTCTATATGGCCTCATATGCCGAAAAGAAAAAACTTTCTTATTATATATT
>JAAAKE020166524.1:0-11713 GCA_010014785.2 Anisolabis maritima
CAGGTAAATTATTATAATTACAAAATATTTACTAATGTAATTCTTTGGGCATCTAATCCTTTTATTTTGATTTATATCTAGACATCCACATTCTTTCATATTAATTAGTTGCTTTTTAAATTAATATAAATAAATTTTTCAACTAGGGTGGATATTCTCTGACTCCATCGAAAATATAGATAAAGTCATAGGATAAAGACTCCTAATTAACCAACTCTAAAAACACTCACATTAAAAGATAATATAAAATTTCAAAAAGGGAAAAATGCAAGAGAACACCTGGAACGAAAAAATTTAGGCATATTTATATGACTAAAAAAAAATTATTTTAATTACAATTCTAAAATAGTTTTTAATTTTTTTCAGGTATTTTAATAACAGACTAGAGATTAATAAAACCATGATTTAAGAATTATTTATTATATAAGAAGATATATGATTTCATCTTCATAAAGGAGTTAGAAATAAATTCCTTGCGTATCATCATCAAATATATCAGACCTTTACATACATGTCAAGTGGATTCAAACATTTTATAAAGATTTTATATAGATTTTAAAAATTATTATTAAAATATTCCGTATTTTTTTATAGCAACAGCATCACTATTATCTATCTCTAATGGGGAATAATGGAAATCAGGGCAACATCCCTTTTTGAAATGGAAAAGGGAACAAAATTATATTTTTAAAAGGTTCTTTTTTATTAAAAAGAAGATTGAAAAGACTGTTACTATGTAAATTTCTTTTGTTCCTCAAATATATATTAGAATTAAAACCAGGTCCATAATAGTAAAAATTTACCTTGTGTGTTGAATGTAGAGTTCGGCACAAATATTTGCGTCGCAAATATAACATATTGTTGACATAAATATTCGTGTTTCCGATTAACAAGTACGAGAGTATTCCGGCTCTTTGAATACAATCGTAATAAGGAAGTCAAACAAATATATCCACACTAGATATTGCAACGCAATTTTCATTAATGACTTCATCAAAAAAATCGACAACGAAATGATCGGGTGTATTGAATTTGGCAAAATTTTTGATGAGTCTTTTGATGTTATCAATATAATATAGGAATAGGAGCCAGGAATAAGAGCCTCTGTTTATAAAAAAATCATTTATTTAGAACGTTTTGACATTCCATCTTCAACTTTTTAAAAAGTACAAATGTTTACAAAGCGGCATGTAATATTAAATAGGGATATTAGACAGGCTGAAGATGGCATGGTGAGGTGAATTCTATCCCCTAAATATAGAGATTTTTATAAATAGAGGCACTTATTCATGGCTGCAACCCTCTTCATATATAATATTAATATTTTTCTGTGATCTCTAATTCGGCAAACACATCCAATGCTCGAATAAATTTGAGCCGAATGCTATATACAATGTACATTTTTACTAGTGAGGGTCCGTTTTAAGATAGAGATGTAAAGAAACATTTTTTTAAATTAAAAAACGGGAAAAAATCATAATTTTATAAATTACTATTAAATAATTTTTTTACATTCATATGGCTACATTTCGTGTTAATATTATAAATTATTTATTTTAAATTTTTTGCAAAAAATATATCTGGAATTTTATTTTTTCTCCTGAGAAAAAAAAATTAAAATAAATAATTTATAATTTAAAAAATTTATAGTATATTTTTAATAAACCTATTATTTATTGTATATTAAAAGAAATAAAATTATATTAATTTTTAAGAGAAAATTCATTTTGATAATAACATTTTTAAAAGTGTAGTCAGGTGTCTCTGGTCCGGCACTCTCACTCTGCGAACTTGAACGCATTAATACGTGAAATTTTCTTATATCAGTCGCTATCCGTTCATTCCGTAGACTTAATATTCAAACGAATAATTAAATTCATTAACTAAACGATGTACTTTTTTTACTTTCATATATATATATTACTAATAAACTGATTGTAAAATTCCTTTGAACAAGAAGAATCCGGTGTCGGATTAGAGAGACTCTACTGTAATTATTTTTATTAACTTAGGTATCCCTTCCGTTCCATTTTAGAAGAGACAGTCCCTATTCCATTCATTATATCCTAACAGTTTTAGAATAGGCATAAGATTTTTGCGTTTCACATGAACTATAGTATATCTAATCTACTAGAGATTTTAAAAATATCAAAGAAAATATAAAATATTTCAATGGTAATTTATTTATAGATATGTTTAAATCTAATAACATTTTTACTTTTGTTTGGATCATTAAATAACAAGATTGTAAAAAACAAACTAAATATGTAATATAATGTTTATGAATATAATCAACTTGAAAAACGTGGCTCGAGATACGAAGAAGCTGCAAGATGTTTATATTAAAAAAGCTTTTATGCCATTAAAGCGTCTCACAAGTTGAGACTCAAAGTAACTTATCCTGGACCGATAAAGCGCATGTTGAGTTCGATATTTACACTTGAAGGAAATCCCACTCTAGACGTCTGCTCCCTTAAACTTAATTCCATTCAAAGGATAAGAAAATCACATCACTTCAAAATATACATTTCACCTCAATATTACTACGAATTTATTCTAATAATTTCTCGCATGATGAAAATACCAAATGCAAACATTTTTTAAATATTTATAAATAGATATTAATATAAGGCAATGGTTTGTAATCTTTAGTTTCATTCAAAGAGCACTTCAAATTTTCTTATCCATACATATCTATATCCGCCTTCGTCCTTATTTCGGTCTTTTAATTCGCAAAATTAATGCGATTACGTCTTTAACGTCGACATATTAATTAATAAAATAAATATTCATTTATTTTATCAATAATATATTGCCGTTATCACGCCTTTTTCCTAGAACTTAGGACACATTAATAGAATAACCATGTCAATCGAGAAGGTCAAATTTCCTCTTGGCTACCCTCATACATAAGTATATAGAGGATTATTAGACAATATAATATAGGGATTCTAAAAAAAAAAATAAAGCTAAACACACAATAAGTTTGATCGGGCTGCATTACATTGCATTGCAAAAATCCACATCATTTATTCCTAAGGATATTATAATGATCTTTTGCAGTGCAATGCCTTGAGGATTTAGAAATATTGGATTTCATGTAGCTCTCCTAATTATTTTTTAAGAAGGAACTAAAATAATTAGACTACTACCTATTGATAGTAAGAAGTGATGATTTGGTGTCCCTTTTTTAATTTAGTTGAAATATAGGCCCTCAAAATTAGGGTGTCAAAAATCGAATTTAATTTGATAATTCATTAAAAAAAATTAATTTCAACGAAAAAAAAATGAAAAGTAAAGAAGATTGAAACCTATTTTTATTCAAATAATCTATCCAAATGATGTTTCCAAATTTTATCTCATCCTGTGTATTTTGCCTGATTGAGTATCCTTGAAGCTTGGGATTCCGTTGCCTCCACCTGTCCTTGGATACTCTTCAGATTCTTCTATATTAAGTTTAAATAACAGCTCCGAGTTTCAAGGAGGCTCGATCTGGCAAAATATAAATATACAGACATCCAGGCAAAATAAATACTTAAAAAATATAAGACCGAAATTTCATTTGTATGAGTTGTTTGGATAAAACCTGATCCCAATCTTTTTTATTTTGCCTTCTTTTTTTAGAAGAAATTAATTGTTTTAAAGAATAGACAATAAACTCACTTTTTATGCCCATTTCACAGAACGTTTTAGCACCTTTGATTGCCTATATCTTGGCTAAATCAAAAAAATGGCACTTGCAAATCATCACTTCCTATCAATAGGTGTACTATTTAATGAAAAAATAATTTTGGTTTTGAAAAAGTTTCCATGTTAGATACTTTTATGAGTTAGTTCGCCAAACTTTTAGATTCGTGTCTATATGTTTTAAGTATGTATTGTAATTTTAGGAGAAATAATCACCTAATTGTTTTTCTCTTTTTCTATTTTATTTATTGAAACAAATATCTACAAATAAATGAAATATATTTAGACAAAAATAATTAGTCCATAATTTATCATAATCATATAAAATTCAAATCCATTTATCATTTTCCTCATCTTTTGAATGCTCCATAATAAATATTAAATTATTTCAAATAATTTATTTGAAAATCAAATAAAACAATTATTTGTGGTATGATCGATTGCTTCTAAAATTGCAATATTTTGGATTAAATTTAATATATGATGATAATGAAATGAAAAAAAAGAAAAGCCTACATAAAATTAAAATGTATGGCCACTCTTGATATACAATCATCAAACAACTAATTTGATTAGAAACTCAAATGACTATCTAGAGAACTAATAAGTAGTCATTATTATTTAAATTTATGATTTTCATTTATAAAAATTTAAATAATACCACTATTTACTATCTAAAAACTATATAAAACTCTTAAGTTGATTGATGATAAAATATTACTATATACAAAAATAAGAGATTTTAATATTTATCTAATCAAAATTTCATATATTCAAATTTCATACATAAAAGCTTCCCCCTCTCTAGCTCAAATAGAACTACGTTCTTGAGATTAGATTTGTGAAAAGGCACCAGAAATATATAGATGACCTAGCTTGAAATAATTATTCACATGGAGGCTTTATACATTAAAAGCCACTACCATTGATCGATGGTTAAGGTCAGAATACTCTAATAAATAAATAAGTAAAGGAATTTATACGGTACAGAGGAAAAAGATTTCTTCTAATGCTGTCTGACTTTAATTTGATTTTTTTTCAAACCAAAATAAATTGGAATAAGAAATTGTTTATACCTAAATTAATTAAATGTTTATATTTAAAATATATAATATCAATTTATGACCTATTATCATTTATTTCTCCCAAAATCTCAAAAACAAGAAAAGTGCTTCATCCTAATTTTAAAGAAGATGAGATACAATCAAAAACTATTTATCAATTTTGAATTTATTTTTGAGGAATCCAAATAAAAGACAATTCTCCATATATTTTATTTTGCTTTAGTCTTACGTCACCAATTATCAGGACCTAAAATTAACAACAAATTAGCTTCAATTTAATTTTAGTTCTTCTACGGGTTTTTATTTATAAATTATTAATAATCTGTGAAGAAATTGGTGCTATGGCACCAAAAAGGAAAATTCTCCCTTCAGCTTTGATTATCCATATGAAATTAAATGAAACTCCAGCCAGAGGTCGGCTGGGTTTGAGGTGTATATTATCCCCGTACATGAAAACATCTCGGGTAAATAAACAGGCTCTCGGAGGTGGACCTATACGGTTCAAATGAAATTTAAAAAAAAATAATTGAAAAGATGTATGTTAAAATAAAAATAGCATTATTTAAAAATTTTCTTGGTAACTTCTAATTTTTGTTTCACAAGTGATTAATCTTTTCAAAATGTAATATTTATTTTGAAAATAATTTATTTTCATTTTAAGTAATTAAAATCAAAATTTAGTGTACTTTGTTAATAATGGGGAATTTTTTTTAACTCTTCGGCATCTGAGGATTCTGTTTTTTCCGTTAAAGCACCAATAATCTGTGAGTTTTTAAGTTTTTTTCGTCATCTGAGTCTATTTAGACTCCGTCCATATTTTTTTAATTCAAATGGTAAGCCAATATAATTTAAATAAATTTTTATCGCTAAGGCCGGGAAGCGAACGATTGATCTTTAGTGCATAAGATGATACCTCTATCTCTGCACCAAGGGACAGGGCTAAAGGGAAATTAAAAAAGCCGGATTTTTATATATTAAATTCACTCATTAATAATTTAATTATTATTTATTTTATTTTAATTAATTAATATAAGCCTATATTTTATTAAAAATAAAAAGTATTTTTAATTCTTTTTATCTTTAAAAAGATATAGATTTGAATTAGACTTTTTTCTAAAAGGGTGTTAATTTCTTGGTCTGTCTGTACAGCAAGCAGTCGCTCTAACCAATCAGCTTTCACCATTCAATAATGCCTCAGTAGGCGAGCTCTGGTTGTTGAAGCAGCAAGTTTGTGAGTTTTGAGATTGAGTGAGTGTCCCATGAATTCACCTAGATTTGCCTCATCACCTTTATTATAATTTAATAAGTAAGCTTGATATTTTCATAATAATATATATTTAATTTAATTAAACCACTCAACAAACAATCAATTTCGTGTTTTAATTTAATTTTAATTTTTTTTTTTAACACTGACTGAAAGAGACGCGAAGCCATGATGGATGGCTTGATGTTCGACTTTCACAACCGAATAGGGACAAATCCACGTTGGGTCCGTGGCTCTCCTAAATGGCCAAGTTCATTAGATTTACAAGGGATTTCATACAAAAAATTTTAAAAAATTCTTAAATATATACCACTCTGAAGTCACTGTATATCCCCAATTAGATTAGAAAGTTGTAGAAAGCCTGGAAAAGACGGAGTGGACTTCCCTCTCTTTTATAGATAAAAAGCGTCTGTGCAAGGAAGAGTTGTTAATGGTTAGAGGGTTTATGGATGAGAGCATCTTTTGGCCTTCTCACTCATAGTGGAGATACATTTTCTTAAATTCCATGACTATAAATAAGATAAAAACCTCTAGCAAAATATTAAATAAATTATTAGGCTTATAATTAAAATATTTATCTAATTTCATGCCATTTATATAAGATCTTAAATTTTTTCCTTAGTAATCATTTTTAGTTTCAATCAAGAAAAGCCTTTAACAATTTTCAAATCAAAGTAGATATCTCTTCTTCAAATCCTTAAAAAAAAATTTAAAAAGGCAAAAATTTCCTTATAATCAAGAAAATTGAAACTGTGTAAATTTGTGTTAACAGGTCAAATAGACCTATGATTAAAAAAATTTTTTTTGTCTTTTTCGGCATCTGAGGCTATTTAATCTCCGTCATTATTTATTTATATTAATTGGTAGCCAATATAATATAAATAAAATTTTCCTATCCCAGGACGGAAAATGAACCATTGACCTTTGGTACGTGAGGCAAGACCTTTACCTCTGCACTAAGGAACAGGGCTCAAAATATTTATTATTCTTTATGAATAAGTAATTGATAGACTATTTGATGTAGTTAAGGTTTTATTATTATTATTATTATTATAAACTTTATAAAATTGTCCATTATTTTTTATTAATAGGCTAATAAATTTTATAGTCTAATCGTAGTCTTAAAAGCCCCATAAATATCCTTAATTAATTAATTTATATAAAAATTAAATGTAAACAATTTTGAATATAATTAAAATTAATATATTCACGTGGCCACCCGCAGACACCTGATGATGGTAACGATGAAGACTCTTTCTCTCCCTCTCTCTTGAGATGTATTCTAAATTTAGACCAATCGTAATATTAAGTTTAGGAAATCATCTTTATTCTTTCAAACACGAAATTGATTCATGAATCATAAACAAGTTGTTGTGATCTAAAATTATTATTCCTATATTTTTAGCGGAGAGTACGAAGCACGTGGGGCGAGTAGGGCGCAAGCGCAAGAGCTGGAGTGCAACGGCTGTCGTACCGTACGGCCGCCCGATTCAGTTCTGGGCATGAAGGGCACAATGACGGACGACGGGCGCTTGTCGTCGTCCTCATACCAACACCAAATCCATCATCAACGTGCTGGTTCGGTACGTGAAACGTCAAGTGCATCACCGGCACCGATAGCCAGTCGTCGTCGACCGGCAACGCGTTCACAAAGCGCGCGTATCCGTCGACCACCGCGACACGGCGCATCGCCGGGCGCCGATTCTGGTGGTGGCGGATTAAGTGTAGCGCCCGTTTCTTTACGAGGCGCCGGTTCTGATCCACGTCTTAACAACGACCACCACTTACCGCAAGTGCCCACGGTAATTGCCACTACACCTGAGGCAAGTCCCGGTATGCGGAGGAAGGTGTCAACTCGTCGAAGTGTCCACGGCAGTTCAGTACACAGTCAGCGCAAGAGTAACGCGTTTCTTGATGTGCCACATCCGGACCATGGTCCTCTTGAGGGCGAGGATGAGGAGTCATACCGTCTGCGCTCCTTTAGCTTCACCAGCAAAGGTAAGACGACGGATTTCTTTATAATAATAACAATCAGTGGCATACCGAGGACGATAGGCGGCAAAATCACTTAATCGGAATAGTTATATTTAATATGATAATATAAAAATATTTTTAAATAACTGTACTTGTTTTTTTATTTATTAAATAACACTTTCGGTGCCCATTTGATTGGTGTCTATGAACCTCTGTCTCATCGCTTTTTATGCCATTAATAAAAAAAAATATGTTATCTCTATTATCTTAAGAAAGTTTTTTATGATTATTATTATTATTATTTTTAAACATTTATTTTTTGCTACCTAATCCAGGATAATAAATAAATACTAGATATGAAATAATTAATTTCATAATTTTAGAAACTTTATATATATTAATATATATAGAGAGATATTCAAATGGTTCTAAAGATGATCACTAAAATTCTTTCTCTCAAAATTAGACATTTAGAGTCACTTTATTCTTTTGCTTTCTATAATTAAATCCTACTAATATATAACGAAAGGATGCCAATTATTATAGGCTATTGTCTCTAAAATTTGTTGACAATTTTCACATTTTTCCTTTTTAAAAATATAAACATTTTTCTTTAATATCAGATTTTTTAACTTGAGAATAAAAGTTTTGAATTTTTTATATAGAAATATAAAATTAATCTATACTAATGAAAATAATTGCATCTCATATGTAAGGAAAAATACCACTATTTCTGTACTTTTCCGGCATGGGGAAGGGGGAGCAAAATATTTGTGTTTTTATTGCCGACAAACTTGATCGGCAAAGAAGTTGAAACTATTGACATAAAAAAAAAGTTTTTTCATTATATTATAAAATAATCTTCTATACACCATTTTTTTTTCTCTGATTTGGGATCGTTATACAAAATAATAGGTGTGGAGAAAACAAAAGTAACTAGATTATACACTAAAATTTAAGTAAAGAGAGCACATGGTTTATTAAAATAAAGTGCATCTCAAGCTGTGCGCTCATGACTTATAAAGAGTGCAAGAACATCAAAAGAAATTTTTTTCAATTTCATTCCACTGAAAAGTCACTGTTTTTTTCTCCATTTTCTAACTTTTTTTTTAAATTAGTTATAAACTACCTGTATTTATTGAAGTTGTCTATGAGAGAAATTTTATTGTGGGATTTAGGAATCCCAATCAAAGGGTGTATTTGACTCAAAATATTTTATTCTCCTTTTGGAAATATAGTCTCTGATATAAATTCTTTTTCTTTTGTTTTTATGGAAACTGGCATGTACTCAGTAAAATTTTTCTGAAGGAGGCAAACTTAAAGCCCAATTTTTTGTACAGAACCATCTTTCCTATCTTGATCTTTTCGAGGGGTGAGGGAGGGGGTGGTCGTGAAATGGCCCCCATTATACATGGGCTTGATTAAAGATACACTCTTAAAAAACTAAAAACTGAGAACCATTTTATATAAATAAATAAGAGCATATTTTTTTGTTATTAATATGTGTGAACATATTTTAATATCATTAGGACATTGCATTATCAAAATTTTTTTTTGAGATAAGAGCGCAGATTTCTTATTTAAATTTTTTCTAGCCTTATTATTTGCCTTATAGGGGAAATAACCCTTTTGGTTACATCACTGATATTAGTTATTTAATTTTAATGATGATTTCCTAAACATAAAAATAACAAACTCTTTTATATAGGAGACAAAAAAAAATGTGAGCGAGAATATTTTAAGGAAAAAAGCAGGTTCATTAAAAGAAAATAGAAATTTTCCAAGTTGCTATCTTGAAAAATATTAATCTATAAATCTTTATCACGAACGATGAACAATTTATTTCTAGAGGAATAATATTTGATATTTTTTTATTGACCAACGCTGATGATAGCTCAACTCTAAGGTCTAAATGTTAGTAGTTAGCCATGAAAAGGACTAGATATGACAGCTAAACTTGATTTATCAAGAAAAATAATTATAATCTTAAGCTTTCATCTCTAGAAGGTATATTCTATTGACATAGAGAGAGAGAAATCTCCTTCTCCCCGTCGGGATTTTTTTCCCTTCAAACACACACAAACACCCTCTCTTCAACAATGAAAATTGTATTATTATTTTTTTAACTTTTAATGATTATCTAATTATTATGAATATAAAAAGAGATTAACAATAGAGTTTTACCTTGTAAGGAAATTATCGTTTATTGCGTTGTAACGCATTCCCCCTAGAGAGAAATGCTTATTCCCAAAACTACTTAATATTAATGATCTAAGAAGAATAAACTTTTTTATTTCTAATCTTAAGAAGATTTTTATTTATAACGTTAAAGAATTGAGAGAAATTTTTAATTTTCGCAATAAAAATACATTTTTTATTTTTACTTTCTCTTACCTATATATTAAATATATATATATTTTGAATTTTGAATTGATTTTTCAAACTATAATGGTCTATTTATGGATTTTAATGGATAATGCTTAAATCATTTGTTTACACCTAAATATATTATATTAGCTGAAAAAAGTCGTGCCTGAAAGAGTCCATATGTGCATTATTTCACTTTTCACAGTTACACTAGCGCCGGAATATCTATTTACGCTTAAACAATGATTTGTGCTATGCACTCTACCCTTAGAGCAGAAGTAGTCATGTACCTAAGGACAGGACTGATTCGCTTCTTCCTAAGCGACAAAAATTTATTAATATTATATAAGCTACCAATTAATATAAATAAATGAGGACGGAGTATAAACATACCTCAGATGCCAAAAAAGACAAAAAAAGAAGATCTTTATCAAAATTTGCTAATTGTCACAATTTTTAATTTGTATAATCATTTTTCTATGTTTCTATAATTCAACTATGTTTTCTCTATCTAGGCCCCCCTCTAAATTCAATAATTTAAGTTAGTATTCTCCTCCCTTTGAGGCAAAGAAGAGAGGAACATGGTGAAGGGATCTTGTTATTGGCTTAAGACAGCCCTATTCAACCTGAGGCCCGCGGGCCGTATGATCCCCACCGACCTATTATATAGCGGTAAATGCATAGTAATGAATTAAAATTTTTTTTTCTAATAAAAAAAATTTCTTTTATAAGAAAAATAATTTCTATTTAATTCTACATTGGAAAAAAAGTATTAAAAAAACTTTCTGAAAATCCAAGAAAAGCTATTCAAGGCGGCCCTTCCTCAAATGGGTATCAGTAACCTAACTGATATTAACTACAAATGAAAGTTGTCTCAAAATATTTTTTTTTATTTTTAAGGATAAAATATTTTTTAGAAATGAGAAAAAGCTGAAAATAAAGATGAAGAAAATTTTTTAGAAACATCAAATCATGTTTTCATTTTTTCAATTGGTTCGAAATTTATCAATGTCAAATACCAGTAGCGTGGTCTGGATTTTTGTTTTGGGAGCACTAAATAAAATTTTTGTCTTGTGTGGCCATTAATAGTTGTTTTTCACTATTTTTAAGTGATTTTTATTAGTAATTTCAGTTAAATTTATTATTTATGTTTTTCATGTTTTTTTTTTATTGAAATTTTGCGCTAATCTTGGCAATTTTCCTTTGACTTTTTCGCGACCTCTCTCCATTCAATAAGCAAGCGTCTATGAAAAAGGTATTTTACAAGTTGCGGCTTACTTCGTAATTCAAAAAAATGTATATGGCTCGAGAATCAAAAAGGTTCAGTCTGGCTTGCTTAAGAGTATTTTTTTGGAAT
>JAAAKE020166535.1:0-11711 GCA_010014785.2 Anisolabis maritima
AAGTGTCTCAAAACATTTTCTTAGTTGGAATCAAATTCTAAATCTCATCCAGGCTATTTAAACGTTGCTTTTTTTTTTTTTAAATAGACTAATGAATACTAAAACGGAAAAATTGTGAAATGAATTAGTTAAAAAAAGATAAACGAAATCAAAATTCCTGATTGTAGCTATTGATTACGTTAGTCTATCAGGCTGACAAATAGACTGAACCAGGATGTAATTTTTAGATATTTATATTTTTCTGGAAAATTTTCATAAATACATAATTTAGAGGTGGATGAGAGCCAAAGTAAATAAAATTTTTTCACTGGTCTTTTTTCTTTTTTTGCAATAAAAATTGTATTAAAGTTTTTTATTCCATTTTTCTAGTTTTTATTAAAATTTCATGATGTTTCTTTTGCAGTTTTTTTTTTTTTTTGGTTTTGGAGATGACGGGCCTTCCTACTCCTCCTCAAAAACTACTGCATGAATATATGAATTAATTGCTTATTTTTTTGTTCTTTGAGGAAAAAACAGCCACAGACAATGGCATTTAAATTATTCATAGATAGCTTTTATCAGCTATAGCTTTTCTTTAAAATTAATCCATTATCTCATTTCTATCAGTTCGGTCGAGAATCGAAACTATCATAGGATTGATAAAAAAGTATCTTAACAAGGATTGGAGTATTGGTTCATGTAAAAGAAAAAGAGTATTTTTCAATAATTTTCTTTGGCTGGAGTTTTTTGCAAATATATGCTATGAAAAATCCGCAGCCATTTTATTAAAATATTTTATTTATGCTTTTAATGATGACGTTTCGTAAGCGATTCTTTCTCCAACTGGTCTTTTTCAGCGTACAATCAAATTAAAATCTTACTGTTGAAGAGAAAATTGCTGATGGAACGTCGTCATTAAAAGCGTAATAAAATGATACAAACAATCAACTTAAAATCATACTAATTTTAAGGTGTTTGTACGCTGAAAAAAGACCAGCTGAAGGGAGAATCGCTGACGAAACGTCATCATTAGAAACGCAAATAAAATATTTTAATAAAATGGCTGCGCATTTTGCATATCATATCTTTGCAAAAAGTATATTCTAAAATAAAAATAATTTTTTCTATAAGAATACATTAATACAATACATGTATGTATGTTATTTTATTAGTAATTAATAACATTTTATTTTCCAAAATTTATTTCAGAATAAGCCCAAAAGGCCAGACTTCAAAAGTTCTCTGTCTGTTGGCTTGATCTGTTTGATTATTCAAAAGAAAATTTTATTGAGTTACCAATCACATCTGAAAACGATCCTGACACTGAAACATTAAATAAATAATTAAATAAACACATTTGAATAGAAGTGAGATCAAAAGGGATTTTTATTTAAAAATAAAAAAAGATTTTCAATAAATAACATTCTTCTGAAATACAATGTAAATATATTATGTATATCTCTAAATTAGATATCCTTAGCGATATTTAACTAAAGTATTTAACAAACCGTCAGCAGAGCCTGTCCTCAACGTATTTTTCTGATTCGATTTTATATAATATTCCCTCCGTCCCAAATTAGTTGCTACATTTGAATATTTTTCTACTGGTTATTGGTACTGGTGATTTTATAATTTTGCTTTAATATTTTTCAGAAATTTTAGGTTGATATGGTATTAATCATTAATATTAGTACTCCCTCCTTAAGTACAGCATCCGTGCCAAATTAGTTTCAAAATGTTGCTTCGAAAAATTTGTCCCAAAATAAATACTACATTTATGAAAAGTAGAAAAAAAAACACATAAAATTAGAATGAAAATAACAGGTTTATAATAATTGTAGTAGCAAATATAATAAGGTTAATTTAAATATTTAAAGAATTTCTTGCACATAATAGAGCTTGTGGATTGCATGCCAGGCTGCGAGGAAGAAGATTTTGACGACGAAATTTACTTTATTTTGGAAATAAACATTTTGCTTTTGCAATGCTTGACAGGTTCAAGTTCATCTAGGGTAATATAAAACGATTTAGTGGTTTTTGTAATATAAAACCATTTTTCATCAATATGAATACGATATGACGGACAATAAGCTTTAGATTAAGATATAATCGAAAAAATGTTGTTAGACCAATCCTGAATTCTTACGAATACGCTCAAAGTGAATAAATGCAAAACAGATTTCTCTCTCTCTCTCTTGCGGAAAAAATACTTACCGGTATTTTGAAGCAGAGGTTCCCTGGGAAAAGTTAGTGTATTGCTAAACAACAAAAATATCTAAATTATTTCATATTGAAAAATTTACCTTCATTGCTCCATTTGTTTTTATTAATAATATTTCATGGAGTGAATTCGTTCGTTTTTACATGCTTGAAGCTAAGCCACCCATATGACCAACTCACTAATAGATTTTTCGATCATCTAGTTCTATGAAAAATCTATTAATGTGTGTTAGGCATTTGTTGGGTTGTTTAACTTCCAATAAGCAAACACGAACTAATTTCTGCGTACTTTTTTGCTGAAACATCCAAAATTGTTCCATCTAATATTTTTTTTTTGTTCCATATTTTGTATGGTGTATGTGACTTTTTTTCTACTTCCATCTCTCTTCGCGATCCTTAAGAATGAGAAGAAACATTATCCTATGTCAATTAAGTGAATTAAATAAAAATTAAGGAAATTACTTTCTGAAATTGCCAATTCCATATATATTTTAAATTTCTTTAATTAAAGAAAACACTTTACTAATCTCTCATCTTAAGTTTTCAGATTAAATTATCATTAGAAATCTCTCTAATTTATTATCATTTTTTTTTTTTTTAATTTACAGAGGAGGAAGATATTGATATAATATCGAAATTGAAATTTCTATATTCTAATAATTAATAAGTTGGTCTCTTTAGTTGACCTCTCCTCGATTTTGATTCTTTTTTTAAGGGTGAATTTACATATAAAATGATTCGTGATATTTCATTTTTGCGAATGGAACCCTTAAATAGGGTTTTGTTAGCCCTTGATATTTGGAGAGATAACGTCCTTCTGGTGTTTATTTCTATTTCCTTCCAACTTTTTATTTATTTATTTATTTTATTATGTTTAATACAATTATTGATAGATAATTACTTATATCTAAAACTTATTCATTTAATTTATTATTTTATCGTTCGTTTTTAGGCATAGTTATCAGAGTTTTAATAAATTTTTTAACTTTTTCCTTCTTCTCTAACTATATTATCTAAATTTTTTTTTGAATCGAGCTTTTCTTGATATCACCTTCCGGCCTCTCTATTCATTGCTTCTCAAGTAGAACCATTGTAAAGATATATATAGAGGATGAAGGGTGATGAAATTTTGTTCCTTGCATCTGGTTAAGTTTGTTCCTCACTTGTTTAAATAATTTATTTTCTTTTTCAGGGGGAGCAGCTGAACGAGCGGGACTGCATAGTGGGGATAAAATCATCAAGGTGATTTTTTTATTATTTTCAATAAAATGCAATTGCCCGGGTTCCAAGAATATCCTTTCAAAATAATTGGACAAAATGTATCTTTTGTTTCATGGATAATTAGGAGAGCTACATGAAATTCACAATCATCAAATTACATAATGTTTTACCTATTATTAGATTTAGTATTTTCGGATTTCTTGTAGGTCTTCTAATTATCCATTAAGACGAAACAAAGTATAGGTTGTTCAATTACTTTTATACTGCTATCGAAAATGTAAAAATTTTTAACCGATTAACCGAAACAAAAATTAACTAAAATTTTTTTTGCTCATTCGACTAAAAATCCTTCCTCAGCTATTTTAGAGTTTTTTTTTAGACATTTTTTAAACATATTATTTTTAGCTCATTAAAATTTATTCAAATTATTCATCGCTAACAAAATTCCTCAAAATGTCAAGCGAAGAGGTTCCTTATGGACCTTAGGGAGTGGGAGCAAGAGATCAGGATTCCCATGCCAAAAATTACTTCTAAACTGGCCTATCCAAGTATATACCAACTTAAAACCAAATTAGAAATTTAGTACTTTATTAAATAGAAATATATTATGTTATACTCTATAACTTAATAAATAAGATAAAGGTTTTATTCAATTCTCTCTTCCACTGTGATATTTCTAGCAAGATCTGTACTTTACTTTATTCAGTAAGGGGATGATGAGCTCACTCATTAATTAGCGCCGACTGGCTGCTTCTTTTAAACAGAGAAATAGTATCGGTTGGTTAACCAACCGCTTCTCTCTTAAAACTTGTATATGTATAATCCCTGAATTTTCTGCCCTTTCTTGGAAACACACTGATACCATTGAGTTTCACCTAAAAAAACTTTTTTTTCTTTTCCAGGTCAACGGTGTAAACGTCACTCAATCTACTCACACCGAAGTGGTTGCTCTAATCAAAGGTAGGAGTCATCAGAGAAACATTTCGTGATTACGTTTTTAATATTGAGGAATTGGGAATTTTTAAAAATCCAATTTAATCCTAACATAACCAAAAAAACCTGAACCGAACTCTTCGCACAGATTTATAATTAACTTTGGTCATTTATATTTCGTTAAACATCCTCTTAGTTCCCCTAGGTTTTTTTTTTTTTTAATCAATTTTTAACTCAAGGATATTTTAAATTATTGTCTTTAAACTCAATGGCAAGTTTAAAAAATCCTTACTCTTACTAACTGGCAAATTAATAAATAACTTATTTATTAAAAATAAATTTTTGGTTTACACTTTAAATGTTATAAATAAAGTTATCATGATGATAGTGTTAGTTTTGCCTTAAAATTTTTCTATAATTAATTTGATACTCCTTTGATTTTCAGATGTATTTAAGGATTCGAGTAAATAAATCCAGCTATTTCTTCAGGTGCCATTTTTATTTGTTTCCAATGCCGATATAAATCATTATTTGTTCCCCATTTTTCAATTTTGACCTGGTCAACCAATCGTCAATCGATTAATCAGGAATGATTGTCCCATAAGATGAAAAACGTGTAATAGATTGGAATTGATGGTTGTTTTATTTTAACCAATACTTCATATTAGATGTCTGATGATAAATTCTCTACTTCAGTGTTATAGGAGAGTAATAGAAAGTTATTTCTTGCAAAATAATGTATTTTAGTTAAGCTGTTCATAAACATAAAGATTAATAACTGAACTTTAATTTATGACATTTTCATCGAGCAAAAATAAAAAATTTTATTTTTATTCATCATTCATAATAAAATTTATTTATAAAATTTAGGCTAATTTAAAATTAAAAATATTTTAATTTACACTACAATATTATAGTTATTCTTATTAAACTCGCATGAATTTTTTCTAAAAAACGTTTCTGGATGAAATCTCTAGAACTAATTATTTTAATTATATTATATTTGTTTTTAAATTGAGGACATTGACACACACACACACACACACACACACACTCACACACACGCTTAGGTGAGGTTTATTTACATCTCATTTATTAACATCAATATATTGCAATGTTTTGATAGAAATGAAATTTTTCTTCTCACTGATGATATTTTGTTAGCTAAATTTATATATTTAGAAATATTAAGTCATTGGAAAGAAGGATGGTCAGTCTTACGCATTCAGACGTAAAAAGTGCAGAAATAGCAAACACAACACACAGAGCACAGGACGTTATTTGATTTAGGCCAACCGAGAGGAGCCTTTTCTGCCTCAATGTTTACAAACAAGGCGACATTAAGAACGGATAAGGCGCCAGATAATTATTAAGAGAGAGAGATAGACAATCTTGGTTAGGTGGTTCATTCAACTGAGATATACTAATCCTCTTACATTCCAAATTTATTAATATATCAAAAAATAAATATCAATAAATTTTCGTTAGTTTATGATTTCCACTTTTCATATTTATTTTTTTTTATTTATTTATTTAAAAAAAGTAAAGGAATTTTAATTAAGAAATAAAAAATATTTATTCCTTTTAAGAAATAGAAAATTTTTTGTTTGATGAACAAACAAAATTTTAAGGTTTTACTTTCATGCTTTTAGTTATCAAGAGAAGGAAAAGTTTAGCAATCGTTGAAATTTGAAACACCCCCTCCCTCCATTTTTAAAAATATCAGGTCCTCAAGAATCTAAAAAAATAAAAATATTAGTCTGTAGTGAGACAGCGAGTTTGTAGGAAAGCTGTGAGATTATCATTTGTTGATGGCAGTGGGGTAGGAAAAGGGGATTTTTAATTTTATCTTATTCACTGATCTAACTAAACATTGATGAATAATTATCGTGTTAATTAATGGTTTGAAACTTATTCTAGTTGAGAGTTTATAAATATTTTTTAAACACTTTTATTGAACTTGCTTTGTCAGACTGGACAAAATCTTGAAAACAATTTTTAATCCATTTCCCGATGAGCTCGAGGAGGTCCATGCAACACACTGGAGTAGAAACTTAAAAAAAAAAAAATTGGAAAGGCAATGTTAAATTCATTACAAATTTGAAACTTAAGGGATCGGATGAGTTTGTGAACTGTCATTAAATAAATAATAATGGGAATAAATGGGATAAATTAGAATGGGAATACACGTTCTTTTTAATTTATATATTAAAAATATATGGCACTAAAAAGAGGAAACCAAATAAAATTGAAATATTTATGACAAAAAATAAAATCATGGTGCGTTCATAGAATCGTTAATGGGAAATTAAATAATATATTTAATGACCGCCCACACTTTTATTTTTTGTCATAAATATTCAACACTTTAATGTAAAAAGTTATTTTCCTCTTCATAGTACATTAAAAAAAAAATTAGCAACTTGCTTTTTTTTATTTTCTTTTTATTTCCTTTGAATACTAATTTAACCACCTTGAAGTTATTATTTTTGGAAATCAATATACGAATAAACTGATTTATTACAGCAAATGAAAGAAAGGGCGTTAGAGTGAGTGTCTCTTTTAAAAATTTATTATTATCATTATTAAAATAGACTCTCATGTCACCACTTGACACACACTATAACATAAAAAAACAAATATATATATATACATATACATTCAGAATATGATAGAACAACTTTGAGCATAATTACAAATAGCCAAACGTCCCAGTTCGGCTCTAAGGGTTTCTTTTTTTCATTTGCTGCATTCTGCCTTTTACTTCCCTCATCAGACTCCAACAGCAACTAGCTACTAATCCAATCTAACATTTATTATAATTAAAACAAAAAATTTCTTTTGGAATGAAAGATATCTTTTTTTATCATGATCTTCATTCATTATTATTTATTTACATTTTTTTTTATCTCTCTACTCTTTACAGAGTGATGAAAATAATCAAGGATAAAAACTATTTGAATGCAAAAGAGTTTTGTTTATTATTAACCACGCCGACTGTTTAAGGACTGACATATCAAGGAGAGATAGAGAAAGATTTAGAATAGAAACACACTTCTCCAAAATTATATATCATCTAAATATTTTTTTTTTATATTCATTTCTTCATACTTATTAACCATCTTATTGAATTAAATAAAATATTTAAATATAACCATTGATCTCGAGAAATTTTGCTAATAAAGAATGAGAGTTTTCAATAAGTCTTTGACGTCATTGTGATGTCATATATCAATGCATTTATTTTTTTAGTATCTAATTATACAAATAAACGTTATTCACCATTAACTTGACAAACAGTGTTGCCAAAATCAATCAAAGGGAGGTATATGATTTAATGATGATAAATAATAGCCATGTCTTTTTGAATTGGTCTCGCCTCACATACTAAAGATCAGGGCTCACTTTCCTGAGTGACAAAAATTTATTTGTTATATTGGCAACCAATTAATAAAAAATAGGCCTCAGATGCCGAAAAAGACTTAAAAAAAACAATGACAAATATAAAAAAATTTAACTAGAGTAATAAATATTTTTATAATTTGAACGATAAATTGTTTATATTTAATATTATGATAAACATTAATACTAATTTAAATTATTTTAAATTTTATCTTTCGGCATCTGAAGCCATTTAGACTCCTTCCCTATTTATTTATACTAATTGAGGCCAATATAATATAAGTAAATTGTTGTTGCTCAAGACGGGGAGCGAACCACTCACCTTTGGCTCATTAAGCAAGATCTTTACTGTGCACCAAGGGACAGGGCTCGTTTTTGTTTGGTAGAAGGTAGGCCACCAAATTGATCAAATCACGAAAGGATTTTTTGATTTATTGCTCCAAAAACCCTTGCTCACTTATTAATTTTTAGCGATATTTATCATCATGCATGCATAATCCCCTCCAGAAGCACTCTGTAGCAATTAATCGAAAAATCTATTAGTGATTTAATCATTTTGATTGCCTACCTTTCAACAAGTAAACACGAACGAATTTTTATATCCCAGGGGAATTATTTTTTTTTTATGGGTCAAGAAAATTTTAAATTCTGAGATTTTGGAATTTATTT
The DNA here is from genome assembly GCA_010014785.2 of Anisolabis maritima. NCBI lineage: Eukaryota > Metazoa > Arthropoda > Insecta > Dermaptera > Anisolabididae > Anisolabis > Anisolabis maritima. The sequence goes on from JAAAKE020166535.1 coordinate 8,425, forward strand.
CATAATAAAAAGAAAAAAAAGATTTTTTTTTAACAAATTAATTTAAATTTTCATTATGCAATAATCAAATCATAAGAGGTGGTTCCTGTCTCATTACCTTATTGGTAAATATTAAGGTAAATCAAATGTATATTTTTTCTTTCTGTCTAACATTCTTCTTGAAATTAAATGACTGTCAAAATTTCTATTTTATCTTTCAATCTATTTTTCCCTCTTAATTTGGAACAAAGATAATCAATCCTTAAAACACAAAATACGTCATTCGCATATGAATGAATAGATCGTGTCACTTACAAAATAAAATAAGTTTTGCTAATCTTGGATGAACGATGAAACGAGGATCAGTCTTTTCTAAACGTTATAGTTTATTCTTTGCAAATGAACGATGATGCTAACACATCCGACGATGATGACGACAATTATGATGATGAACACGAGAATGTCCGTGTCCACGTACATATCTTCAAATGGAAATATAGAGAAAAAACAAAAATTTTAATAAATATTAACAATTTTTGGTGAAAAAAAAACGTTAAATTAGCCTCCTGACAGGCAGAGAAATGGAAACACACTGCAAGGAATTTATTCTTATGTTACTTGAATACATGAGGAGGCAGTGGTTAAGATAGATAAGCGGATTACGAATCTAGAGTAGGAAAATGGCTCGGGTTCGAATCTGGCTTGCCGCCAAAAATTATTTCTAACTTTTCCAGAAGTCTCCTCAAGGGGTAGGAAAGGGAGAGATAATCTCACCTCCCCCAAAAAGTGGTATCACAATGAACCATTATTGGCCTAAGTGAGTTTTTCCGGCGAAGGCGGCAACCACTTTAACCTAACCTAACCTAACCTACTTGAATACATGACTTATTGAGAATGAATTTCTTTAAATAGGGGGGGGGGGGGGATCATAAATTAATTAGTATTTGATTGATGGGAATCCCAATGACCAACTCTAATAGAATTTTTGAGAGCTCTTCTAGAGCGAACCACGCAAACGCTGTTTTTAAATGTCCTTATAAATTAACAGCTGCGTCCAATATATAGGAGAGAAATTTAAAAAATCCATTAGAGAATTAGGCATATAGGTTGCCTACTTTTATAGGTAGCTATAGATTATAGGTTTTTTTTAAATTTTATTTATCCTGACGTCATCTATATTTCTTCCCTTCGAGACGCCAATTAGAGCTACATATCAAATATGTTTCGTTTAGCTTTTTTAATAAAACTTATATTTGATTAATATGTTATACACGTAAATAGACACAAATTTAATTTATAACGTTAGGTATTCCTACTCTATATATATATATATACAATAATAATACCTACCTCAAATCATTCTTTAATCTTCATTTGAAGGAATCATAAATTTTTTGACTGCCTTAAAATTTTTTTCTTAAGAAATATCAAAGAATACAAAATTCATTCAAAGAATCTCCTCCATCACTACAAAACAAACAGATGGATGTCAAATGTAAATAAAAATAAAATGCAAAGAATAATTTTACTTTTAATGAGAATTTCTAAGGCTTTGTTGGAAGTTTCTTTTAAGAAAATATTAGGGCTACTCTCATCTCAATTTTTTTTATTTTAATAAAACATTTGATATCTTGATTTTTCACCGCTTGATTTATTATTTTATTAAATATTTTAGCTCTAATTTTTTAAATTTTTATTTTTTTATTTTCAAAAAATTTTATCTGAATCTTGTTTTTGTTTATATTCATTTTTTCATTTTATATTCTTTGATTAATTCAACTAAATACTATCATGATTCATTGCTCCAGTGCCATGCATGACCAATTGTTACATTTCTAGAGAGATATAACAGCTGCGCATGCGTGGTCCGCTTTTAATCACTTAATTATAAGCACTTCAAGGGGTCGACTTGTTCATTTACAAAACTCTGCTTCTCATAGATGGGATTAGACAATAGAATGAGTACCAATATTCGATTCAAATGAAAAGTTTTTGATATTAATTAATATTATAGTGGTGCATTAATCTAATGCCTTAACCCTTGAGTGTTCTTGATCCAAAGCGAATATGTTAAAGCCAGGCTATATTAAATAATATTTTAAAACAAATAAAATAGAATAGAAAAAAATTGACAAAATTACGGACAATTTAGAAAAATACATAATTGAAAAAAAGACTTGGATTCAGCATAACGAAAAGCTTTTATTCTATCATTAAAAAAAAAAAAAAAAACTGAAAATTGTAAAAGTAAAGCGGAATGTCTAAGCTCAAGGCAGGAACGGGCTAGAACTTTTGATTCATACTCTTGAGGAAAATAGATAGGCATTTTCCATTCCAACTTATTCTTTTTTTAAAAAATATGGAATTAATAGACTCTAGTTTTTTTAATGACAGAATTAAAAAATCAAGAAAAATAAAAATTCTCATTTATTTAGGATATTTTAGTGGAACTAACTAGCATTCTCTTATTAACAATTGAAATAAAAAATCGTCATAATACAGTAGTTTTTAATTGGAATTTTTTTATATATAAATATTTTTTACAGTTTGAAACAACATTTTTGAGCCCTGCAATAATGCACTGATTAATTAAAGGAATTTAATTAATTTTAACATATTTTTTTACCTTGATGATGTCCTTCTGATAAGAAATATTAAAATTTCTTAATTAAGTTTATTAAGCATAGAAATATATAAATAGCAATTAGATCATTTATTAATTAATAAAATCAAATTATTCACTTAATTTTTTTTTCCCAAAAACAACTCAGGATTACAAGTTTACTATCATATGTTAATTAATTTTTTATCGAATCAAATATACAAATTAAGCTTATAATTGCTTCTTAATAATATATATACTTTTATGGGGATTTAATTTAAACACACAATAAAAATGTTGCTTTTCAATCATTCGTATTTACATATAGTTCATTCCTATCTTAGCTATTAGCAAATTTAAAAGACCTAAGACATTCATTTTATATAATATTTTGGAAAAAATTCTAAATAGTCAAAGAGCGGTCAAAACAATCACTACATATTGGTATCATTGAGTCTTACTATATAAATAATATTATTAAAATTATAGATCCCATTTATATCAACAATTTGACAGCTTATCCGCCCTGATAAAGGGATAGGGAGCAATGAGCGACCGAAATATCGACGAAGCATTAATAAAAAAAATTATTTTTATTTCATCCATGATTGCCTGCCCCTTCCTTACTCACTCAAAATTGTAGGTGTAGGTATAGTTCTGAAAACCTATTTGGAGAAAGTAAATCCTCTGGGTGGTTGTTTACCAT
>JAAAKE020166546.1:0-11711 GCA_010014785.2 Anisolabis maritima
AATAGATCCAATAGCCTTAAGAGTTTCATGGAAATATTTATTCCATTATATACTTTATGAGGAAAACTATGCTTTTATAATTTTTTATCTTTGAAAAATTTTATCAATTTATTTATTTAAGTCAAATTCATTTTAAATATATAATATAGAATTATATAGTCTAAATAAATAAAAATCTTAATTTTTCTAGATATACTTTAATATTTGTTTAATAAATGAAATATGTAAGGCAAAATATCTCTTCTAGAATTGAACCAATAAGATTTTGTCTCCAAACATGTCCCGTGTGTATCCTTTCCCTGAAACAGGCATGAACCCAGAAAATCTTTTTAGGGATCCAAATTTTGACCTTTTCCGAAGGGGGATAGGCTTTTTTTTTCAAAAATTAAGATTAAGATTGAAAAATATTAACCATTTCAGTGAGGAGGGAGATCAATGGCCCTCCATTAGGTAGATCCCTCATATGATGTCACTACCTACTGTATATTCGGTTACAGGCTGTTTCAAAAGTTACAGCGGACCCATATGTATCAAAAACGTAACCAAAATTCACTCTAATCTTTTTTAACAGGAAATAAACATTTCAAATATCTTTTTATAGGATAGAACTGGACCTGCAGTTAGCATGATTATTGTTGATTAAAATACTCGAGGGTAATTATTTCAGAAAAGTTTTTAAAACACAACCAGGTGTTTATGATGAAAAATATTTAGAAATAAAAATATTGAACCACGATTAGGATTAAGATTATAGAATGTTAACCCCCATAATATAAAAAAGTTAAAAAAAATTAATTTAAAGAAAATAAATCTACAAACGAGAATTTTTATTGGATCTTAACATTTTGGTTTCCCCGGCATGAAAATAAGCTGTACTCTGAAGGATTAAAGTATCCTCTTTATTGAAATATTCTTTGCAAGAATTGATCTACAGGTTTAACAAAGATTTCTCCTCATATGAAACATCCTTCTTACCATATATTAAGTTGTACCCATACTTTTGACCAGACGGGACAAATTTGGGTTCTGAAATATTAGAAGGGACAAAAAATCTCTTTGGATATTTAGAGGGGGCGATTTTTTCCTTTTCTAGAATCCTCTATCGGGTATAAGGGACAATTTGATATTCACATTTTTTGGGATCACAGGCCATTTTGGGAACCACTACACTATATGATCGATTAAATGAAATAATAGTGTTTGAAAATATAATTATATATTTAACGATATATATATATATATATAATATTTAATAATAAATAAATAAATATATATATATATATAAAGAAATATATTATTAATATATGGTTCATTGGGAAAATTTTTATAAACTTAAAATATACTATTTTAAAAATATATTTGAAATTTAGTTGATTGAAATCGAAGCTCTAGTCCTCTAGTGAAGAAAAAAGAAACTAATATTATAAGTGTGATTCAAATAATTTAAGTATTAATTATAAGATTTTTTAAATTATGTATTTTTAATATGAAATAAATAACTAAAATTTAATTTTATTTTATTATATAACAAAAATAAGAAAAAGGCGAATGTAAATTATAAAGAGCTCTGAAATTTTTTTTTAATTTTAAAAAATTTGTTAATAGATATATTTTTATATTTTTTATTTTTTGATTAAATTTTTAGGGAAAAATATTTATTAAATTTTTTAGTGTTTTTTATTTTTATTTCTAAAAAATTAATTATAATAAAAATATTAGTTTCCTTTCTTTCCAGCAGAGTACTCTGTAATCAGTTTTCATTTTTTCAATTAAATAAATATTTCAAATAGATATAATATTATTATATATTTATAAATATATGACAAGATATAAGTTTTTAAATTAGCATTCATCGAGAGACAAAATACGCTCCTTAATATTAAAGATGAACAAGTGATTTTTCACATTTTTTTTAAAATGACTCAATCTTTAAATAGGTAAATTTTATTTAATCTAAACTTAACCTATATGACATATTAAACAAAAAATTTTATTTTTTAGAAAACGACCCAGAAGTGCAGGTCTTGAAGATGAATGTTCCGAATTTGTACCACTTAGTAAACGTATTAATAACCTTCATATCAATGCAACAGGAATTGGGTTAATTCAGCCCGAAAGTTCAGGACCTGCAGCTGTTCTTCCTTCTTCTTCGACAAATGAATCCACCCCGAGACGTGTAAATCCTTCCGAATGGGAGGAATATCGCCCTTCCATGTGTGAAAAGAGTAATCCCCATTACTATCAGAGTAATAAACTTTTATATGAACTTTATGTTCAAAGAGTTAATAGAGGCACACAAAGACATTTCTAAAATCAATTTATTTTGTGATGATTATTATTATTTTGGTCTTTAATTTCTTTTAATAATAAATATTAAGCAACTCCATTATTTCTTTCAAATTAACCATTCAGTTTTTTCATCACTTTTCATTTTTATCCCTTCATTTGATTTTTCTAAATAATTAATTAAAAATTTAACTTTAAATTCTTTATTAATAAATAAATAAAAACGTTTTAAAGTTATGTGAAGATAAATTTTTATAAAGTCAAAATTGAAAATATTTAACATTTCTTAAGAGCAATCAATGTAATAAAACTATTTTATAAAGCTTTTGTAAAGTCATTAATTTCTTTTTTTCTAAAAGAAATCACATGATTGATTATAAGTTATTAATTTAAATAAAGATTTTTTCAAGAGCCATTTATTTTTTTTAATATTTAAAAAAATTTGATTTTAATGTATGTATAAATTTCTTCAAATTTTAGAACCAAAACTAACCTACCATTGCGTAGCTCGAGAAAAATAAATATTGTTAGGATTAGATTAGGTTTTTTAAGTTAATAAACACCTATTTCAAAATCACAAACTTTATGTAAGCAACAAATAAACATATATTTTGGTATCAACATTTTGAAATCTTGCGGGGGCCCTGAAAATATTTAGCCAAAGAAAAAGAAATTTTCAAAAAATTAAACGTTTCTCTCAAAATTTACTCAGCCACCCTAATTCATGTTATTTTTCTTATATATGTGTATATTAATATCTCTGTATGTATCATTTAGCTATGACGTTGATAATAAGTAATATATATGTATGCTTTTGACATTACTTAAAATATAATAAAAAACTGAAAGATTAGCCTGTAACTATAAAAGTATTATTCCCATCGACAAGATCAAATTATGCAGCCACAGATTAATATAGAATAAATTTTGCCAGTTCCCAATCAGGTAAATAAAATTAATTTAAAGCAAATGTCTCGTCTAAATATGTGTGCAATCAAGAATGAATTTTTCCATGTCTTTATAATATTCTCCTATTTGAGTACACATTGTGGTGGTTTGTGATGTCTTTGAAAATCAACTCATTACAGACTACATTTTGAAATCAATGAACACGTTTTTTTAATTCTAATTTTTTTCTGACATGTTTTATTGGAACTACTATATCTATTTACATGTAAATGTTTAAAGTAGGGCTATTATTAATTAAAACATGAGCAATATATGTGGATTTAGGCAGAGGATTACAAAGAAATAACCAAAACTTCATCAGGAGCCAAAAATTTATAATAAATTTATAGTATATTATGAAAGGAGATTATTTGTTATATGTTCTCTTTCTTCTGTACTTCTGAATAGTTATTCATATATGTAATTCTATGTTCTGGTACTAATCTATGTTATATTCGGAAGTAGATAACATTTACTTTTGGGTTGATCTTAGTAGTTTTTTATAGAACCTACCTAAAAACAAAACATTTAATAAAATAAAAAAAAAGATTAAAAAATTTATAACGTGTTTTTATGCACATTGTATAGAAAACTACTAACAATCCAAAGATAAGCATTGGTCTACTTCTGAATTTAACAAATATTTGTTCTCACATGACTAGCCCACCACCCAAAGCCATATAATGCAAAAACAAGACAATAGATGAAAAAAATTGCAAAAAAAAGTTAAAAATGAATTTCAAAGAAACATTTCTAAAAGAAAAAAAATTCTCAACACCAAACAAGATGATATTCCTATCTGTTATCTCTTCCGCCTCCTCAAACATAATTTCTACACTACTGGTTAAGAAGGTAGAGGTCTTAGCACTTTCAGAACGAACACAATCCACTAATTTTCAAAACCACTATAGGAGTCTCGTACTCATTTGTAAAGTTCCAGAAGACTGCAGCTTCTAATGCTCTATCTTTTCATAATTGACATCAAATGATGGCGATCTTAGAGCGATTTGTCAAATGATTTCCAAGGCTTTTAACTTCCAACTTCAATCGGTGATAGTTTTGCTTTTTGAATACTAGTAGCTGGAAAATCAACCATCCTGCCACAACCCATAAATAGACAATTGTCTAGTGTTTAGTCGCGAGATATTAACATGTTATTGAACAATTTATTTCTTTATTTAATCGCCACTAAAAAATAACTTATTTAAAATATAGATAAAGAATAATGAAGGCAGTAAAATAAAAAACAAATTTTACATAATTATTAATACAAAAATAATTTTTGGGTTTTTTTATTTTCTCGTATAAGTAGTATAGGGAAAGTATTCGATCTCGAGATTTTGATTGTTGACGATTTGGTCCGAAAATACCATTTTTCATTAATACGAGAACGCTTTAATGAAGATCAACCAAATTTTACATAAGTGCATTACAAAAAATCATAGATGCCATTCAACTTTTATTTCCATTTCCCGCAACCGGAAATGGTACTTTACCTGAAACGTTTTTCTAAAAATCGTGATAATTCAAATATGATTTCACTGAGACAAGTCACATATTGTATATATATATATATATTAAATCAAATCCAGAGACTGCTGTTAAAATTTGGTCCACTTCTATGTATAAAAAAGTGAGAAAGTTAAATAAAAGATGTTGGTTCATTTCGAGGATTAGACATTTAAAGTCCGGATTTGCCCATGGCTTGTTGGGAGCTTATGTTAGATTTCACAGTATGAGTGGAATAAGATTTCTGAAATTGTGATAAAGCTCCGTCTAAAATATGGTTCTCACTGTTATCCAATTATTTATATTAAATGTTTATTACAGTGGGTAGTATTATAACCCCAGTCTCCTGTTTTTGAAATTTAAAAACCTACCTATAAGATTAGTATGATATGATGGGAAAATAGTTTTATTTTTTTAGGTCTTTTTAGACATCTGAGGTATTTTAGACTTTGGCCATGTTTTAAATTATTTGGTAGTCAATCTATAGAAAATAATAAAAATAATAAGTGTTAATTATATTATTGATAATAAAATGACAATGGAATTATCATTTTTACAAAATGAATGTTTTAAATAATGATATATTATTAATAAATGAAAAAAATAATTGCTAATTCAACACTTTTGTATTTTTGATCGTTGCAAATTTAATTCTAATGTTAATTTTTGTATTTATATTTGGCGGTTCGATATCTCGAGCGCCATGTTCGATTTAGTTCGACCTCTGAGAGCGACATCACACCAATTTCGATAAACAACGCACAATCGCTTCTGTTAACCAGAGTATAAGCAGGTGTTTCTTGTTTTGTTGTCATTTATCTACTTTACTATTCTTAAAAATACCACTATTTTATATTTTTCAATATTTTTTATAATTAAATTCATTTAATCAAAAGGAAATGAAGAATTTAACCAGGTTAGTTAAATAAATTGTATTATGGAAGTAATTTTAAAGAGATTCTTTCGATGAAATGTAAATGCCATCTTGTGACCCTATTTTACTTGCAACGGGTTAAAACTTTCTATTTTTCAAGAAATCTCATAATACAAAGCTTTCATAAGTGATTATAATATTATTTTGATGTTTAAATATAAAAACAGTTTAAAGTGAATTAACCTCTTTTTTTGGTTATTTTTTAGGTGACCATTTTATATATTATAACCTGATGAATGAATTAATTCTACTTAATTTTTGAGGTAAGTAGGTCTTGACATTTTTTTCTTTCTTTTTTTTAAAGTTTTCACAAATTTAAAAAACTCACAAATATATATCCATTGAAAATATATATAAAAAATTTATATAGATATATGTACTATACATTTATTCATTAGATAATATAAAAAAAATAAAATAATTCCTGAAAATAATTCCATTTTATTCTAAACAATATTGATATAGAAAATGGGAGCAATATTTAAGGAGTAAGTAACTAAAAAAATATTCCCGCCCTCACTAATTTATAATTATAATATTTAAGAAAAAAAAGCTTAAAAAATTTTAATCATTTTAATTTTACTTTTTTAACTCAAACTTCATTTAGTTTTAATTTTCTAAATTTTTTTGAATTTTATCAAATTTAATTTTTTTTACATTTAATTTAAAATCTGAATAAAATCTTAACTTTTTTTTTATGACTATCTATTTAATTTTTCACAATTTTCTCTGCTCAGGATCTCTTAAAAACGATAAGAAAATCACAAATGAATAAATAAGTAATTGTATAAAAATTATGTTTTATAATTATTTTTCCAAATTTCACTAACATTCTCGACTCAAACACATGTGGCCTCTAATTTTGAAAGAAATAAATCCATTTGTATAACTACATTACATTTTCTTTTTAATTAAATTATTTTTTTTATGCATCGATTTTATTTACTTTCTCTTATTTATATATTTAATGAGAAAGCACTACGATCCCAAAAAATTTCAATTTCAACGGAAATACCCGTTTTTTAGGTCCTCTGAGTCAAAAAAAATGGTCTATATGTCTGTCTGTGAACAAGGTTTCCTCAAAAACAAAACGAGGCCGAAATTTTATATTTAAGTTAGGTATCAATGTCGCATACGCTTCAAAACTACGAAACTAAGTACCAGTACTTTTCTAATATACTTTTTAGTTTTATTCGATTTCCTCAAAATTCGCTCTAACAATTTTGATTAAACTTCATAAAACAATTATATTTTAGATGATCTTTAAAATGTATTAAGCCTTATCCAACCCAAAATTGTTTGGGACCCACTTTATTCTTGTACGTTTTTAGGTTTTTGTGATTTCTTATTAAACTATTCTAATGGCATTGATTAAATTGGCTGTCCATATAATAAATTAGATAATATTTAAGATGTATTAATCACATCTCTCTTCAAAATAATATGGGGCCCTCAATTTAAGATTTTAAGAATCTCATAGAAAAGATAGGACAACTCGTTGCCACGGTAACAAAAAATGTTTGATAATAAACGAGATTTTATTGCTAATTTAATTTTTTCTAATATTGATAATTGATTAATACACACAAACAAAAAATCTCAAAATGAAAAATAAATTTAAATTATGAATCGTCTACCTAGAGCGCTCGACGCAAAAAAATTTGGTGTGATGACACAATATTCCTTACCTCAGGTAAGACAAAGTGGGATGTGCGGCTTATTACACTGATATATAATTATTTTTTCTCATAACTTTTTTTTAATATCTCTTTTTTAATTATAACACAGATTATATATATATTATTAAAATTTTAAAAAATCGAAATTTTGTTTTATATATTTACATATATATTAAAACTACATTTAAATTTTGTTTAACATCGTCATATTTATTAAAGTTTTCGGCTATCTACCTTGTAGTCTTTTTCAGATAGTCTCATATTTCCTCAGAGCAACAAAAGGTTGTAGGGATATCTTTTTTTCTGAAAAAATTCAGAAAGTATAAATTTACAAAAGATTTAAAAAAGTTTTAAATTTTTAAATGTAGTTTAAAATATTAACAGACAAAAAGGAATTTAGATAGGGTATGACAGAATAAAAATATATTTAAAAAAAAATAAAAGATAAGAATTCTCAGGTTCAAATATTTAATTTCTGATATTTCACACACAAAATATAATTCCTTTCTTTAATTAAAAATTTTTTTTTTTTTTAATGCAAATTTTTAATTTCAACTTTCAAAATTAATTAAAATATAAAATTACCAAAAAATTAGGGAAGGAATTTTACTTTGTTTATATGAGTCGTTTTTCGTTTTTTCAAAGTGCTATAAGTACATTTATTCCTATATTTGTTATTATTTGAATCTATTAGCCAATAATAATACTTAAATTTTTTTTTCAGAAATCCTATGAGAATCCATTGATTGTATTATTATAAATAAATAATGTCATAAATCTATGTCAAGCAGGAGAGCTATAATTTTTTTTTCAAAATTGGACTTATAACACTCATAAATAAGAGTTCATATATTCCCATAATTATGAAAGAGGACTAAATCAAAATTTATAGTTTTGAGATATTTACATAAAAAAAATAAATAAAAGAGCATTTCTAGAGAAAACTATAAACTTTTATGGTTTGTTCCAAATCTTGCCAAAATTATCCCAAATAACCTTAATACAAATTAATTTAATACAAAATATATGGAAAATTAACTTTCTTAATTTTTGACTTAGTACACTTCCATATTGTGGACATATATATATATATATATATTTTTATTTATAAACCGATAAATTATTTTCACTCATGTGTTTACTAACGCCCAGCAACAGACTGGTATCTGACTTTAATTCCAGCATCACTACTTTACTAACTAATGCCAGGATAGAGATGGTGATTTGTGATTTAACCTGGGGAGAGGGGTTTTGTTTATGTTTTATATATTTTATTTATACTAAAAAACTTTGAACAAATTATATTTTGTTTCTTTTGAAGAAATTATTAGGATTGCCAAAATAAAACCTAAAAATAGTGAATTTATCGGAGAAATGGGGCCACCTTCTATCTATGTATACTATATATTATATGTATTCCAGACAAAAAAAGAAACAAAGCGACTGTTAAAATAGTGGTACAATCTTTATCTAATATTTATTATTTATAAAATATACACGCCGGAAAGATATAAACATTTTAGTTTAGAATATAAACTAACGATACTGAGAAATTTCAATAAAAATCTCTTTTGCGTTATATCATTAATAATAATCATCAGCACTTCAGTAGTTATATTTTACTACCTGTCAGTCACTTTTTTGATATGCCAAATTGCTTCATAGCCAGTCAATTAGTCCCCTAAATTTTATCATTTTCAATTCTATTCTCTATTTTTAATATTGTTTATTTTTATTTTTTCAGGAAAAAATTACGATACAAAAATATAATTTGCCAATGAGATTGAATTGATTTAAAAAAAAACTTTTTATTTTGGATTTTAATGGTGAAAATTTTTTTATATAACTAAATTATATTAAATTCATAAAATTTATTTTTTTTTTAATTATATTTTTGTTTTAGTTTCAAGAAAGTGGTCACTCTATTCATAATGAATTTTACCCCGTTCGGTAGTCCTTTCACGGGGTCAATACCAACAGCCACCGTTCATCAGTTCGCTGCGGCCAAATTTGCACACAATGTCACGACAGCAGCTGCAGCAGGAAGTCAAGTACTCTCGTTGGTGGGAGGGGAAGGTGGAGTGACATATCTTAGGCCTGTGGACCCTAGTAGTTTTGCTATGGCTACGGGCCAGGGCCAACAAGGCGGATCAGGGAATGGAGCTGGTCAACAGCAACAAACCTTGATTACACTGCCAATCAGCATAGCTACAGGAAAACCAGGAGAACAGGCTCAACAGGCTGTGCAAATTCAAGTGGTGAATCCATCTGTTTCGATGTCTGGGGCAGCGAGTCCGGGTTCTGGGACCCCCAAATATCATATATCTCCAATTTCATTACATCAATTCCCACAAAGTGTACTAACAGTTGCATATAGTCCTCAACAAAACGGCGAAGGAACAACATCATCAACTGCACAAGTGCAAATTCAAGGGGGGAGTGAATCCGCAGAAACTGAGGGGGATGGGGCTAATGCAAATGGTGCTAACAGCACTGGTGAAAAACAAACTGAACAACATGCTTTTCCTTTAGTGGTAGTTCAACCTCCTGAGATCATTCTACGAGATGGTCAAGTAGATTTGGAGAAGCTAGCCGAGAGTGCCGAGGCCAAGGAGGGTGGTATCCAATTGGCAGTTGTCAAAGGCGAGTCCAAAGAAGGCGAATCGAGCGAATTCAATGGCCAAGCCACGGCAATGCCTGCCACATGGCAAAGTTTAGCAACACCCGGGAGTACCGTTGCCGATTATCTTTCCAGACTACAAGGAACGACTCTCCCTCTTTCACTCCATCATTTCTTAAAATTCTCAGCAGAAACCATCAAAAGAGAGTCGGCAATAGAATCATCACCTTTAAGTTCCGCAGACCTTGGTGATGGCAATGGAGTTAATAATGGTGGTCATGGAGGTGGCGGGAATAACGGAGGAGGCGGTGGGCCTGGAGGGTCAACTCCACCAGGAACTAATACAGAGGAATCTGGAGCACCCGTAGTCTCTGCTGAGCCCGGTGGTAAACCAAAACGCAAAAAGCGATACAAGAAAAAACCTCCAAAGCCTCGTCGACCAAGACCTGGTCAAGTGCATATCGCCCGAGCCCTCGATGGCACCACTCTTTATTGTTGTCCAGAATGCCACATGGCCTACCCAGACAAGGACTTATTAGAACAACATTTGGTAGGGCATAAAATCGAACGTCGTTTCATTTGCGACATTTGTGGTGCAGGTTTGAAACGAAAAGAACATCTAGAGAGACATAAACTTGGTCACAACCCTGAACGACCGTTCATCTGCAACGTGTGTCTTAAAGGATTTAAACGAAAAGAGCACTTAAATTTACACTACGTTATACATTCTGGTGAAAAAACAGAAGTCTGTTCTGAATGTGGTAAAGGTTTTTATCGAAAAGATCATTTACGAAAGCATGCACGTTCTCATATTGCGAAAAGAATCAAAGAAGAATTAAACCATCAACAACAACAAGCGCACCAACAAGCTCAACAACATCAGCAGCAAAATCAACAACCGCCAGGTCAGACCGGACAACCTCCACCACCTCAACAACAGCCTCTTGTAACTACAGTAGTACTACCTACACCAACAGAGACTGGTGCTACCATGCTTTTGCATCATCAACACCAATAAACCTAACTCTAAAAGTGTTTTTTATTTGAATTTATATAATTTTATCTAACATCTTTTAAATAAATAAATATATATATTTATATATATAAACTTCAAAATATATTGAGAACATAATAATAATTGAGTATAAATATATATATATATAATTATAAATATATAAATATGATATATAAATTCAGTTAATTTTTGGTTGAATTAATATTTATCCAAAATATAATTTAAATGGGCATTTCATTGCTCTAAATTAGACATTTTTCTTTGGTTTTATTTGAATAAAATATAAAACAAAAATTATTAATGATTATTAAATTATATAAACATCCAAATTAAACATTTTCCTTAGCTTTGATTTTATTATAAATAAAATGTAAATGGTGCTACAATGACTTCATAGAGAAATAACGAAAGCACATTAAATAACACTTTAAGTAAATACTTTTGAAAATCTAGGTTAAGGGAATTAAATTTAGGTGTTTATATATCTTGTATAATGTATATCTATAATTTAAGAATTAGATATATATTATATATAATTGTAAATAAATTAATACATATTGAATATTAATGATTTTAATTATAAATATATACGTATGTCTATATATATATAAATATGAAATTATATAAATATCCAACTATTTATATATATATATATATATATATTTACACGTGTATATAAGTTATTCTTGGTATTAGAACTCCATAATTTTGGGGATATAT